>PVLD010003088.1:0-149958 GCA_004027595.1 Dinomys branickii
CTTCTATGTTCTCTATAATTCTGTATTTCCTCAGTCGTTTTTGTACTAGCAGAAATGAAGATAACTTTATATTATACAGCATCCAGTGCAAATTCCCTACTATCTTCTCTATAATTTGGTATTTCCTTTAATGTTTTTGTGTTAACTAATGTGAAGATAACTATGTAATACAACATCCAGTTCTAATTCCCTACTATATACTGTATAACTTTGTATTTTCTGTATTGTTTATGGCTTTTCTGGTTCATATGTCTCCATTCTTTTGTCTTTAAAATAAAATTAAAAAAAAAAAAGTATGACATATGCACAACAAACTATTGATCTTACCTTTATTTTATATGGTGAAAGAATATTAATTATACTCCCAAGAATATTAATTATACTTTCAGCTCAGCTTGGGTTGGTCTAGAAATAAATATTCTTTATGCTTAAGATACAACATCAGCTAAAATCTCAAGGTATTCTTATGGTGGGAAGGGGAAAAACAGATACCCCAAAACAGGAAATAAAGATGCTAACTCTAAGTGCTCTCTCCTCTCCCTCCCTCCCTCCCTCCCTCCCTCTCTCTCTCTCCCCCCAATGCTGGGAATGGAGCCCAGAACCTCCAGGCCACTCTAGGACCCACTGACATTCTAGCAGCATTTGCACTTCCATTGTTTTTGTATTTTCATCTTAGAGTTTAATAAAAATCAGAAGCTGACCCCAGGCATCTAACAATTGTTCTTTATTTAAAAACATGTCCATGAAAAGCCAGGGAAATAAAGAAGTGAGGCAGGAGGAAAGTTCCAAGCTGTGGTGAAAGTGCCTCTGGTTCCTTCAGCGATTCCCGCTGGTTACCATGACTCAACATTCTGTCGCAACCCAGCGGTGGCGGGGGCGGAGGGACAGCCGGAATGCGGAGAAGCGTGTACAACCCAGAGCTAGGTCAGCCTTGTCCCAACTCAAATGCCCCCGTGGGACTCTCTTGCAACACACATGTTCTGTTAAGAAAAGAGGTTGCAGACCAAAGGGTAATTGGAGAAACTAACACTCGTGATGTACAAATTTGTTAAGCTTAAATTTATTATGTTTTTAATGTTGGTCCTCCTCACCAGAAAGTCAACCATATAAGCGCACTTCTGTACTGTCTGCCCTGCTTCACGATATAGACTCAATAAATATATGTTGGAAGGATGGATTCTTCCCAGCTCAAGAGTGGCTGGGGACATTTTCTGCTACAGGGAGAGAGATAATGACGTCATTTTTAGCGTTTGAAAAGTGGGAATGAATTAGGACTAATGAATCCTTTTTTGAAAATTTTACCTCTTTCAATGCTCAAGTGACGTTTTTTCCATCACTTTGAAACCCAGAAGTAAATACTTTTGCAATATTTGATTTAATGCTTAAAAAATGCTTTAATAAAAATATCATCTCCAGAATGTCATGGCATTATTATGAGAAAGAGTATCACTCCTGGGTCCACATCTCCAGAATGTCATGGCATTATTATGAGAAAGAGTATCACTCCTGGGTCCAGAGCATGAAAGTGGCAGTCCCCAGCCAGCACCGCTGCACCCAGTGGGCCAGGCCATGCTTCCAGGCCCTCAGTCCATCCCTGCTCTCTTCTCGCTTGCAAGTGGAGCACATGTTCATGCAAGGGGCAGCGAGTGGGAGGAACTCTGATTATAAAGAAGCCTGCAGTGGACAATAGGAAGCAACAGGATTTTACTGGCCATTGGGTGATTGGACATTACTGTGTTCTGACATTAGGAAGAATTTTTAATGCCTGGGAGAGGTAAAACATGGTTCTTTTAGTCACACTGTTCAAATAAGATGACCATAACCCAGCAGCACTTGTTCAGATTCTGAGGCAACCGTCTGCCTGTGCAGTTTTTCCTTCTAATCAGTCTGTTCTTGGGGGCCCAGGTCCGCCATCAGTTTTACACCCCGTGCCATCTGCCCCATTGCCCTGCAGTACCAGGAAACAAACAGCACCAAGCTGGAACAGTGAGACATCAGGAGGCCACGATCTCAGGGATGGGGTCAGAGTCAGTCAACCTGAGCACATCCATCAAACACGTCCCAGTGTCCCCATCCCACCCCACCCACATACAACTGCTCCCTGATCCCTGAGGCCTGGATCTCAAAAAGCTTAGTCAAGTCCAGCTTCACTGCTGCTCCAGAGCCTGTGTATTGTAGCAGCCCGGTGGCAGGTTGTCCCTGATGTTCTCCAGGTTCTTCACGTCAGCCAGAATCCCATCTATGCTCAGCTCCAGGAAGTGAAGGTGACCCTTCTGTCGACGTGCCCTCTCCTCCAGCTCTGACATCAAGGGCCGCAGTTGGCTATTAATCCGGGTCTTAGTTTGGAAAAGCTCTTGCTCCAATAAGGCCAGTCGCTCTTCGTCCACACTCCCAGGCTGGTCTATTTTCGGGAATGAGAAATCAATTAACATAGAAAAGCTGTGGTTAGATCTTGTGGAACACACTGTGCCCTTCTATACGCTTAACAAATTCCCATTTTCTGCCCCAAGCCAATATATACTATGGATTTAAAGGCTTGTTTTTTTGTTAGCACGTGCCTGCAGTAAATAATCATTACATTTAGTATGGGAAGCTGGTACATATACACAGACTTATTTTAAATTAGTAATAATATAGGAAAAGTTCAGAGAGCACTAGCCTTATTAGTGGGCTATGAGCAGCTCAGTTTAAGACTTTTGAGGTCTATAGTTCAGCCATGTAAAGTTTGGAGTTCACTTTTCAGGTTAGGGCCAATAGATCATGCTCTGCAAAGATGAAGACTGAAGGTCACAGGGGACTGAGCACTACCCAAAGTGTCTGCCTAACACAGTCCCCTGTGATCAAAAAAATCCATGCTAAATATGCTCTCCGTATCCCCCTTAGGAAATAGCTTGCTGTTTTCTAGTAGAGGATCTCTGGAAACTGGCTGAGCTTCAGTGTTTACAGAGGCCAAGGTATGCT
The DNA here is from genome assembly GCA_004027595.1 of Dinomys branickii. Taxonomy (NCBI): domain Eukaryota; kingdom Metazoa; phylum Chordata; class Mammalia; order Rodentia; family Dinomyidae; genus Dinomys; species Dinomys branickii. The sequence continues at coordinate 2,962 of PVLD010003088.1, forward strand.
TTGCTATTTGGCGGATAGATTCCAGCTGTTAGAAAATAATGTAAGACTTAATTCTGGACTAAAACAGTGGGAATCTGGCTAGATATCAGTTTATTTTCTGTGTGAAATGTAATCACATTGGTTCAGGTATGTTTTACCCATAAACAATATAAAGCCAAAGTTAGCATGAAGGGCATCTGGCCAGAGCTGTTTAGTTTAATTAAATTTGAATTGCCCTTGGTCAGTTCGAACTCAAGGTTGCATATTTGAGCTAAAGAAAAGTACTGGAGTGCATGAGTTTGTTATACCTAGAGCAATTACTTAGCTATTGCTCCAGGCCTCAAGAGAGCACACAGAGTACAAACAATATCATAACAAAAGTGTTGAGCCAGTGGACCTTCCCTTGGCCTGGGGACAGGGGAGAGTTGAAGAATTTAGGGTTCTGTGACATGCAGAGAAGCTGAAGCAAGCTTGGGAACAAAACAACCAAGTCCATGGGGAGGGAACTTGAGCTATTAGAAAAGAACAGTCATGTTGAAGACAAAGAGACCTAACTTTGAATCCTGTCTCCACAATTTCAGTTTATTCCTCTGTGAGACAAAATAATATAAATAATAAACCTGCCTCCTGGGACCGTTATAAGACTTCGATAGTATGACCACGAAAATACGTGGCATTGATGACATACAGTAAATATTTAATAGTTCCCACTGCCTTTCTCTCTCTGATCTCTTACCTTCTCTTTAAAGTCTCCATTAATCTCATTACCATCTTTAAAATACTAACCATTGCTGCTAAAAATCTCACCTGGAAAGGTTTTTTTTTTTTTATCCTTAGAGGGTCTTTCACTCTTTGCAACTCACAGGATCACAAAGTAGACCCATTAGTATAACACAGGCCATGTTGGTGTCTCGGGGATTGTGAAAAATCAGATTGTAAAGTTGTTCTTCTACAGTAGAAAAATAGACCTGAGTCTTTTCCTGAACACTACTAGAATCTGTGACCAAGTCTGTACTTCCTCATCTGCTGAAGCCCAAGCTTGATTAAACAGGCCAAATGAGGCTCTGATATCAGCTCTACTTACACCAAGAGGTTTATTTAAAATCAGTTTGCTTCTAAGAGTGACTCTGGGGGAAATCTGCTTCCTGCTATCGAAGCCACGTTATCCTAAAATTTTGCCTTATCTTATGGACACAGATCCACGATACTAGTGTCTTCTCTTTGCTTCTAGGTCATCTGCCCAGGGAGTTCCAGTGCCTCCAGTGGGCTACATCAGAGGATAACTCTGGTTTGTGGAGGGACAGACAGCAAAGTCAGCAAGTGGTCCTTGGCCTCACGGACAAAGGACCTTCTTCCACATCTCTCCTCTCACCACTTCCTTCCACTCCTCCGAGCAGCCTCCTGTCACCTTGCTCCTTGGTGTTCAGTAGCACCCTGATTTTCCTGCACCTTCTGACCAACTCCCCCTTCCAGCTTTCCTCCACTCAGCTGCCCTTGTGGGCTTTCTGAATATACAGTGATCTGTCATTCTTCTGCATAAAACTGCCCACTGGCTTCTCAGGATCAAGGCCAGACTCTTTCACAGGAACCTCAAGCTGTCCAGTCCTCTCTGAATTTCCTGGAAGAATGCACTCAGTTACTCCAACCACAGACCTCATCTCTAAGTACAACAGTTGCTCAGTGACTCATTCTAGAGGTGGTAAAACAGAAGGCAGAAGCTATAATGTAACCCACGCAAGGTCTCTGGGCATGGAAACAAAGCAAATTTCTGGATGCCCTGAGGGCCAGTTCAGGTTGCCATTCCTCGGGGCTAGAAATAGTAAGTCTCCTGGAAAAAAGACCCTAGAGCAAGGGGCAGAAGGTTGCAGAGAACCCACGGACCTATTAGGTGTAGGATGCTGTCCAATGAGTTGAGAGTGTCCTGGATTGTAACACCTGCATTCTTGGCGCTGGTATCAACTCTCTGGGCTTCAGTAATAACCTGCAGAAACATAGGAACAAAGCCGTCTCAAAAGGCTGCTATCCTTACTGACAACTCAAAAGGGCTTGAAAGGAGCAATCACTCACCATCTGCATCGCGTCCATGTCGGTGTCAAACTCCAGCTCCTTCCTGGCCAGCACCCCTTCCACCTCTCGCATTTCACTCTTTAGAGCAGCCAGTCCCTTTTCCATGGCCAAGGCCCCATCTGCTGTCACGTTGGCTTCCAAGTTCAGACTCCCTATCTCCTGGGAGAAGGAAGGAGCCAAGGACAGAAGCAGAGAGGGAGGTGAGACTCAAAAACACCCAACGGACAATTGTAGAAGAAACACAGCTGCAGCCTGACTGATGGGCTAAGTTAGGTGAACAAGGAGAGAGTCAGACACGAGGACACACCCTTCCCAAGATCTGCCTCAAACAAGTTAATTCTGGGGTACGTCTCTGGAAGTAGGACGGCCCGCACCGAGACAACACTCTCCTCTCAGTTCTGTGCTAACCACATGTTGCACGGAGGAAGCATCTGTTCATAGGACAAGAAACTGGTGTCATTCCTTGTCATGTTCCTTTGCTGCGTGGTCTTTGAACGACCACTAAGATCCTCAACACAGTCAAGTTTGGACTGCAGGGAATGAAGGGGCACCAGTGTGGAACTTTTGCTTTTCTAAGGACTAAGATGTCTTTATTCTAGAAACTATATTAAGGGAGGTATAGGAAATCAGTCTCTTTCCTTAAGGGACTTAAAGTTAGAAATTATTTTTGTAGGTCAACAAGTGGTCTAAAAGTGAAGTCAAATTGTCCAGATACCAAGTTTCCTCTGAGCTTTCTACAGTTGCACATGCTCTCAGGAAACCATAGCTAATTAAGAGCTGAGAAGTACTTTTCTGGCAAAGAAGCACTGCTTCCACTGTAGCATTTCACATATGGGTTGCAAGTGGAGTTTGCCTGTCTGCTGCTGCTCTGAGTGTTCTTTGAAGGCAAGCAATAGGTCTCTCCTCTCTCCGTATCTCCAGCACCAAGCGCAGTGCCCGCACACCATAGAGGACGGAGAAAAGTGAGTAAGTAGAGCTTAGGCATGGGACCCAGACAGACAAAGAATCTAGTGCTCCACCACTTCATAATCTGGAATCGAAGCAAGGATGACAGTCATTCAGGCTGAATAGTATCCCTCTACAGATGTGTTGAAATCCTAAACCTAATCCACTTCAGAATGTAATTTATTCGGACATTGGTTTGTTGAGGATATGATTAAACTGTGATGAGGTCGTCCCAGAGTAGGTTGAGTCCTTAATCCAATGTGGCTGATGTCCTTATAAGAGAGGACAGGGACCCTGAGGGAGCGCGCCATGGTTTTACACAGGCAGAGATTAGAGGGACAGAGCTGCAAGCCAAGGGAGGCCAAGGATTGATGAGCACTCTCAGGAGACAGGAAGAGGCAAGAAAGGGCTCTCCCAGGGAGCCTCCCAAGGGAGCGCAGCTCCAGTCTGTAGAACTGGGACAGGAAATTTTCTGGTTTTTTTCTTCTTTTTGTTTTCTGTTGTTTTGAGCTACCTGGTTTGTGGCATTTTGCTAAGCATTCCTAGAAATGAATACAGCAATCTACTTAAAAACAGCATTGGGTGGTGGTTCTCGTGGTCGTCCAAATGTAACTGAGAATGGGCACTCAGGCACGCAGTCCCTCCAGCCTGTGAGTCACCCTGACAGAAGGGGTGGCCACGTGCGCCCGCCCCTGCCGAGGACCACAACAGGACTCCGAACCACAAGGGTCAAAGTGAGCCCAGTGCTTTCTCTTCCAAACTAATGCTGTGTTTGCCACTGCTGGTGCCAGCCTGCAACTCCTTTGCTCTTCACCTGTTCCATTCTGCCAGTGATCTCCAGTGCTTCCCTTGCTGCACTCTTTGCCCGCTGGGCATCGGCAGCGGCGCTGCCCAGGGCCCCTTCGGCTTGCTGTGTCTTATCGCGGGCATCTGCGACCTTCTGGCTGATGTAGGAAAGTCTCCTCATGGCGTCTTCAGCTTCTGCTTTTTTGTCTTCTACCTGCAGGTCAAACTCTGAAATGAAGGGACAAAATAACAGCCATGAAGATGAAAACTAACTTACAAAAAAGGACTTGGGGGCTGGGATTTAGCTCAGTGGCATAAGCACCTGCCTGGCAAGCACAAGGTCCTGAGTTCAATTCCCAGTATAAAAAAAAAAAAAAAAGGAAGGACTTGGATGGTTGGAAGGGACTGATGAAAAACTCCTAAAGGTATTATTACCACCTGACAGAGTGTGGGAGGCTATGGCTGGAATTACTCTGTCTAAGAAAGAGCACCTCCAAGGAGGCTTTGGGGGCCAAAATTAGTCCTTTGCTTAGGGAAACTATCAGCCCACCCTTGGTCCCCACTGATGGAAGAGCCTCAAAACCCCAGAGTAGATAAAGAGCAGGCAGAATCCCGGAAGCCCAAAGCTTGAAGTCAGAAGCTGCCAATAATAAGAATTGGGGGTTTGGATAGAATGGATAAGAGGAATTTTTTGTAAAGAAAATTCCTCACTGTTTCTGTTAGTAACAAATACTAAAATTTTAACAAAACCTCTGCAAACCTTGACTTAAACCTCCTGCAGTCTAGACACCATGACAGAGGTTACTGTCATCACCTCAGAGTACCCAGGTTACAAAAGAAAATGAAAAATACCTTTACAGTAGTGAGATGCATCTATGAGAGATCTTTGAGATCTCTTAGTTTAACCTTTTCCCTTTTAAAGAGAGGAGTTTTGGGCTGGGGATATAGCTCAGTGGAATAAGCGCCTGCCTAGCAAGCGCAGGGTCCTGAGTTTGATCCCCAGTACCGCAAAAAAAAAAAAAAAAAAGCCTAAAGAGAAGAGTTTTAGGGTCTAGAGAGGCCAGGTGAATTGCTTGGGGCCACACAGCAAAACCAGGCTGTTTATCTGGCCCCAAAGAGAGGAAAACACAAGCTCTTTGATATTTAGTTCAATTTTTCCACCACAAACATCAAATATTGAAAAGACTTTTTCTTTAGAAATGTGTTTCCTAGGCATCTATTAGTACCCCATATATCAACCACTTAAAAAGCTATGTGAAGATTCAAAGCAAATCAGTTAAAGCAACCACTTAAAAAGCTATGCGAAGATTCAAAGCAAATCAGTTGTTTTAAAATACTCTAGTAACCTCAGCCATGAAGCACTAACCTCTGAGGTTCTTTAAGATGTTCTCAACTTCATAAAAAGTGGCATTGCCCATACTTAGTGCTTCTTGGGCTCTGCTTTTAGCAAGGTTGGCACGGGAAAGCAGCTGACCTGATTTCTGTAAATAGAACAAGATTAGAATAAGTGCATTCCTGCTGGCAAAATCACCCTGACACACTCTCTTCATGACAACAGAGGGCTGCAACTCCGTCTAGGGGTGCTGGAGCAAACCCTCCACGAATGGGACACACTGAACTTCACCCATAAACATTTGCCATAGAGTGAACAGTCTTCACTGCTAACTCACCATCAGTGACAAGAACAGTTTTGCAAATTAGAATTTTAAACTCTTACTGAAGCCGAGCTAGAAGACAGACCAAAATTAGACCTAGGAGGCTTAGGTCCTATTCTCACTGCTGATTTAGTAGATGGAGCTAATTACATTGAGATCTATGTCTCAGTTGCTCTGTCTTCAGAGAATTTTGAGGGTTCTTGCAGCCATATTCCTAGATGGTGAATACCCAGTACATGCTTGCTGAGTGCTCTACCTGTCTCCCATTCTTTCCGTCCTGTAAGAGCTTCTGGGTTTCCTTTTCCCAGTTTCCCAAATTGCTTCGCACCCGCTTGACCTCATCAGTACGCCTGTTCACCAGACTTGAGAAAGAATCAATTTTCTGTCGGATCCTCTTTGCTTCCACCTGTGGGCCCAAAGATATGGATGAATCTGACTTTCTGCTCACCAGTCACCAGTAAGACCTTTTAGGGTCTGCCATCATTGTATGAAACCAGAAATACCCTTATTATTGATTTTTATTGCTTTATTGAAAGGAAGTTAATGTTTAATTGTTTGATCAATCTTGCACGCCTATATTTGTTTATCTGAGTAACCAATTTGAAGATAACAATATGTAATACAACAACCATTGTTAATTTCCTATCACCTTGTCTGATATTCTGCATTGCTTGTATTCTTTTGGGGTTACTTTGTAAATGTATGTGTGTTTTTTAACAAAAAAAAAAAGTCAAAAAATATGTCACTAGCCATCTAGTCCCTATGCCTGACAGAAATAGAGCAACATGCCCAGTGGAAGTTAGGCTGCAGGTCCCTCAAGCATCAGTCAGGTTTTGTCTTTGTTCTTACTTTTTTGAAAAATTTACATATTAGCTTACATACCCATGAGCATTGTTGTGATTTTTCTATAGGGTAAAAGTTCACAAAAATATTCTACTTAATCTAATTAAGTGTGGAGTAGTTAAGGGAAGATTAAGGCAGGAACAATTCAAATCTCTTGATAACAAGTCTTCTCATTGGTTGTACATACAGATGCATCAAACTTTATAATCATTTCCCACAAGTTTCAACAGTCCCCAGAACTAGGGAAGAGATATAAAACTTTTACTAATAGGGTTTTTGTTTTTTGTGTTTTTTTGTTTTGTTTTGTTTTGTTTTGTTTTTAAGACAGGGTCTCACTACTTAGTTTAGGCTGGCCTTGAGCTCACTTTGTAGCCCAGGCTGGTCTCGAACTCTCAATGATCCTCCTGCCTCAGCCTCCTGAGGGCTAGGATTACAGGCATTGGCCACCATACCCAGCTCTACTAGTAATAGGTTGAGGATGAAAAGATCTTTGGAGAGAGTAGGAGTTTAAGAATAAAAAAGTGGATAATAAGAAGGATGAATATCTTTCCTACCCCACAGGAAGAAGAATTAATACTACAGTGTGAGTGTAAGTAGGGTACCCTGTATGCTAAGGACTTGGTCCCCTGGAGGCGCTGTTGGTGATGGTGAAGCCTTTGGGAGGAGATCCTAGGGAAGGTCCTTGGGTCATTGGGGTTTGAGGTCAATTTGTGCCCTTAAAAACAACTGCAACCCTGCCATTCTCCGCTCAATCTGTTCCTTGTTCAAGATGTGACCGTTTGCTCAGGCACAGCTCCCCTCCATGCCATCTGCCATGCTCACCAGAACTGAGCCAATGCAGAACTTCCAAAGCCATGAGCTCAATAAACTTCTTTTCTTGACAAATTAGTTGTGTCAGGTATTTCATTGTAGTAATGTGAAGCTGACCAATAGGGTTAGCACATATTAAAGCTGAATGGCTGAACAATATTAAGAAATCTCTAGAGAAGAAAGTGTTCGTGTGGCTTTGCCTGTATATTGAGCACACCTGAAAGGACTGATCATTGACTCCCTGAAGCTTAGACACTGAATCCAGAAGGCGGAGACTATGCTGATAAGACTGATCGGCTTCAATGTCAGTCTGAGTGGCCTCCCTTGACAACTGCTGGGCCAGGGACCTGGTTTTCTCCAATCTGTGGGGAAGAAGGGCACATAATTAAAAAGGAAAAGGTCTTTGAGAATTTACTCTTTTTACAGAAGCAAAAACTCATCCTCCTGATTTAAAAGTATATAGTTGAAATAATAAGAAAAACCAAAGAAGGTTATGTGTCAGATATGAGACTTTCAGCAGTATAAACATATCCTTATAGTTGAATGAAAATCCAGAAAGTTCATTTCAATCTTCCCAATTACTGATAATACAATACATAATATTCTTATTTCTTTATAATGTCAGGTGTGTTTACACACACCCTTCAAATGCCACAGAGGGTAACCATCTCTCCAAGAATTGCCATCACTCCATCAAAGCATAAACTTTACTTAGATTAATCACCTGGTCTTCTTCCAGTATTAAAGATATTTGCTCTGCCCAAAATATTATGCTCATTCTCTTGTCCCTGCAATTATTAACACTAGGAATAGCGTACAAGAAACATGGTGTCTCTCAAGTATGATTTGCATTATACCCTGGGACAATCTAGATTTCATGGTCCAAATGAGGACCCATTGAAACATACTTTCCCATAAGTCCTTGTCCTGCATTGTTGCCAGTGATGTCACTTCCGACACCTCCCCTCACAGCCTTGCCGGCCAGTAATAGGGCCTGTTTGGAGTAATCTTCAGTTTCCTGTACCAGTCGCTCCATGTTACTGGCTGACTCAACATGGCTGAAAGGATTAAAAATACAGAATTAGATTGTTCACAGTAAAGGACTTCCTTAAGGATTTTCATGTAAATAAAGACAGAAGAATAAAGGAACTGGCTTGGCTTAAAAAAACCAACAGAACTGACCCAGGTTGGATAAAATTAGAGGAACTATCAAGAAGCAGGTGTTTTGGAGGATAAGCCTCAGGTCATAGACCTATGATGGTCTTTTATGATAGACTCAGCAAGTGGGACCAGTCTGAAGGTGATAAAACATTGTGCCTGTTTACTGTAGGAAGAAACCCCTAGGATTTATTTCATCTATGGTCCAGCTCTGTACTCTCTCTCATTGTGACTCAAAAATAGACCCACAGCCAAGGGGACAAAGTCTGTTTTTTAAAAAAAAGGTCCCTTATAAGCTTCTGTACTCTTGGTTTTAGGAAGTGGTATTTTAAAAAATAACAAAACCCAAACTCAGGAGGCAGTTCATGCTACAAAAACACAACCCCTTTCACTGACTGAATTCCTCTTGGGATTAACAGAGCCTAGCGCCCTGCTGAGCACTCCGCTGCATGCTGCAGGCAAGCCTCATAAACATGATAGGGTTTATAGTCCAAGGCAAACACCAAGAGAGCAACCATTTACCCCTGGTGTCCTGCAGGGCTGGTTTCCAGGAGGAAGTCCCCTCTCTACACACATGGCTCCTCCAGGCAAGCAAGATACTTGTTGCTACTTGTTCCCAGGCTTGTTCTGGGAGGCTAAAAGTCCCTGCAAGCTGCAGAACATCCTTTTCCAAGGCTGATTCATTTCACCTGACCCAAGGGATTACATCTGACATACGCCAAGGCCATACTGTGAGTCACAGAGAAATCTGGAGATGAAACACCCCAGGCCAACCTCCTGCCAAATGACCCTGCCCAGTGACATACACTAAAAGCCAAGTGGCTAAAATATGACTTTAAGGGAAGGGAAGGGGTGGCTTATATGGGCACAGAGGGAATGACTGTGGTACTTGGGTCCTGAGCACCCTACCGTCTTGTTCACATTTGCCTGACAGGGACGGACTGAATCAGAGATGCCTTCCAAGGCTGCTCACCTGTCTGCCAGACGCATGGCCTCTTGGGCCAGACTGTTAAAGCCATTTGGTCCCACATACCGGTCAGAGGGAGGAATGTCCTGTAGCAAGAGAAGAACTGATGAAGGCTTTGCAGTTGGCCAGGACGCCTAACTCTGCAGACATGGTTCAAGTACCCACCCTGACACATCAAGAGTCCCTATTCACCATGACTAGTCCATTTTTAAAAGTAGGTATAGAGAAGAGCAAAGTACAAAGCCAAGTTCAAAAGATGTCTGTATAAAGATATATATGCATATGTAGTTTGGCATAATGGCACACTCTTGTATTCTCCGCACTCTAGGAGGCTGAGGAAGGAGCATAGCCTGGGTAATTTAGTGCCTTAGTGAGACCCTGTCTCAAAATAAAAAATAAAAAAAGGGCTGGAGAGGTAGCTAAATGTGAAGGCCCTGAGTTAAATCCCCAGTACTGAGGAAAACAATATGTATATACACATGTGTAGGTACAATATATGTATTTAAAGTCCAGTAACATCAAGGTTAACAGCAGTTATTTAATAGTAAAGGCATCATAGGGAATTTATTAATTTTCCGCATTTTTTGCAATAACATTTTTGTAATAAGGGTAAAACCAACACACATTTTCAATGTGCTTTCTTTCTCACACCATCTGACTATCTTCTAACTTCCTTTCTTCATTTCCTATCCACTTCCATTACTGTCACAGGACTTCTTTATTCAGACAGAGAAGAGGACTCAATCAGAGCTCTCCTTTCCATCACAGTGTGAACCACATCATTAGGAAAATCATACTAGCAATCATTTATTTCCATTGTCAGAGCTGCTATTTGACTTCACTGGGCTACTTCCTGCCTTCTTTTCTTCTTTCTGCCCTTCCTACCCTTTCATTCATTCATTCATTCATTCTCCTATACATTCATTCATTTATGCAGCACGGATTTACAACAGCCCCACTGTGGGCTGAGAATGCAAACTGAATAAAACTAAATCCCGCAGAAAGAAGGAAGGAGAGACAGGGTCAAGTTAAGGATATGTTTGGAAAGAAATGAACTAGGGAGGAGAGTACAAAGCACCAAATAGGAAATTTCAAGCCAAAGATACACAGAATAGGTTTGACTGTTACAAGGAAGGGAAGTCCAACTTCCTGCCAGATAGACCAAAAACCCTGAGAAGCAGCAAGCGAGCCAGTGAAGTCACAGGTGGGTCTCTGAACACAGCAGCAGCCATTCTCAATGCCATCACCCCTACCAAGTTTCTCAGGGAAGCTTCGTTTTCAGCCAGGCTCAGCCGCATCTGTGCGATGAGCCTTCGAGTGTCCTGGACTCGGTTCTGATACTGACTTCCCAGGGCCTGAACCCTTTCCACGGTCCTCTTGAGCTCATCCAGGCGGTCCTGGTAGCTGTTTTCTTGGCCTCTTGCCTTGGCCAACTGGAGACTGAGGGATCTACTAGCACCTGGACACAAAGAAGGAAAAGGAGGTTGAGCACTTTCCAGGTCAGAGTAGAGTTATCTCACCTGACAGAGGTTGCCTGGCTTATGGCAAATGATAAAACCCATAGATGAGAAATGCACGTCACTGCTCTTTCATGGCCATCACTCAGGTCCAGGGGACCATCAAAGACACGCCTTCCCCCCAGGCATGGACTGCTGGAGACCTCCGCCGAACTGATGTCCACAGAAGCTTCTGGGACTCAGTGCAGAGATTCTCTCCAGGACATGCCCCGTCTCCTGTCTGAAGGAAAGTTGCCCTTCCTCACCTTCTGCAATCTGAGCTTCTCTCAGAATGTCCTGAAGGGCCTGCTCAGCCTGCTGCAGCCTGCCTTCCAGCTCTGAATTGGGTATTGCACCGCCGCCACCCTGTGCCTTTGAAATCAGGGCCTCTAGGCCCTGAAGCTGCTCCATAAACTGAGCCATCTGAAACCAGGCAGAAAGAAGATCAGAACAGAGGATAAAGGCCATGGCCAGGTACCAAATGGAATACCGCGTACCCAGGAGATAGGACCTGAAAGTCCAGGAATAACCACAATGCTTGATAACATCATGGTGGTTGAAAGTTTATGAAGAAATATGTCTTACACCAGGCATGACAGCACACACTTGTAATCCTAATACTCTGGAAGGTGAGACAGGAGAATCATGAGTTAGAGCCCAGCCTGGGCAATTTAGGGCCTTTGTGACCTCGGGAATCCTGGCCTCACTCTCCTACCTGTGGAGTCATAGCCAAGCTATTTCTTTACCTATGAAGCAAGGATAATGAACATAATAACATTATCTCATAGATTTATGACTTGTACTAGATGCATTAATATTTATAAAGTGCTTAGAATAAAGCCTAGCACCAAGAAAGTACTAAGTCTTGCTAAATAGAGAGATTTAAAAAAACAAGATGAATATATTCTACATTTGAAGTTATGTTTTGGATCTTTTTATCTCTTATCTCCAACTCCAGAAAAATAATAATTAATAATGTCAGCAACATCAAGTCTACCCTTCTCTGGACCATAAATGAGAAATTTCTGGAGGCCATAATCCTGTGTGGACAGCCTGGACCCTTCCTGAACTACACAAATCTTTGATATGCCTATGTTTTTCTGCATTTGTTTTATAAGGATATCTTCTGGGAAAAAAACTTAGCCAGAAAGCACATACTATAGCAGCAAAAGCCCGAATTCAGAGTGCGGGGGACAAAGTGAACTCCCAGTTTCACCTAGCCTCACCACTTTACTTTCACAGACTTTGTGTGACCAGTAAAAGCTGAGCTCAAAAATAAAAAGCTGAGCTCAAACATTTTCTCTTCCAACTCGACTAAGTTATCCTGAGGACCAAATAAGAAGGTACCTGCACAGAGGGGGTTGATGGCATGTGTTGGAAGATAAATATTATTCTTGCTATAATGATTTTTAATACAGTAACTTTTAAAGAAAGACACAGTAACCTCTGATCTCCAGGAGATGGGGCAGGGGGCTCAATCTGTGATGGAATCGTGCAAGGGACCCTTATAGACTGGAGTGTGGGTGGGTGGGAGGTGGTAAGGAGAGGAAGGCCCACCTGAGTATTCACTTGACTGTAGCAAGCTGGACAGTTGGGTAATGCTCTGTGCTCACAGTTGAGGCCCCCAAATCCTGGTTTGCAAACACAGCTGCCGTCACCGTGACACTGTCCAGGCTCCGAACCCACAGGGTTGCAGTTGCAAGCTAGAGAGGAGAGACAGACAGATGGAGAATTCATATCCACCCCATCTCAGAAACTAGAGAAATAACAAGAATAAAAGAAGAACATGTATCAGTGGCAAAACCCCTTCTTTGCCCTATCACTCACCCTGAGTCAGCACCGTCCCTTGGCTATGTCTCCAGCACATTCCTAACCCGGGTCACCCTCAGGGCTCACCTCCCATTTGCTTAGTGTATGCGGGTGAAAAGGTATCACAACAGTTCCTCCTCTTTCTCCTCACTAAACTATAAGCCTGGTGACTATTCTGCTGGAATCTGGCTTTGCTTACAAGGTGAACAGCATTTCTTTGGCCTATTAAGTGCCAGATGTAAACATCTCCCTTGGTTTTACAGATAAAGAAAGGGAGCTGAAGGAGGGTGAATAATTTGCCCAGCATCCCACAGCAAACAAAGGGGAAGCTACCACTGGAGCTGAAAAAGAGCAAAGAGGTTTTCCTTCTGCTCTGTTGCCTTTGATGTAGGAAACTCAATAAGAAAGCAGTACCATTACTGATTCAATCAAATTTGTTGCTCACCTAGTGTGTGCCAGGTTCTGTTTCAGGAATCAAAGGTGTAACAGTAGGTGAGACACCGCTAAAATGATTACAGTGATTCTCTGGATTGCTCTAGCTGTAGTGTTCACAAAACACTGATATCATGTCTAAGTGCGTGTTTGTGTATCTTCCTTATTAGCATATACGTTCTTTGGGTGCTGGAACTGATTCATCCATTACTATAATCTTAGTATCTAGGTCCACACTATGTACACAGTAGGTGCTTCATAGATGAATGAAGAAATATGTCTTGCACCAGGCATGACAGCACACACTTGTAATCCTAATACTCTGGAAGGTAAGACAGGAGAATCAGGAGTTAGAGCCCAGCCTGAGCAACTTAGGGCCTTTGTGAGATTTTGTCTGAAAATAAAATATCAAAGAGCTCAGGATGTAGCTCCATGCAAAGTCCCTGGGTTCAATTCCCAGTACAGTAACGAAAAAAAAAAAAAAAGAAGAAGAAGAAAGAAAACAGAAATATATGATCTAGTCAAGCATGGTGGCACACACCTGTAATCCCAGCACTCTGGAGGCTGAGGCAGGAGAATCCTTGTGAGTTCAAAGCCAGATGGGCTACAAAGTGAGCTCAAGGGCAGCCTGAACTGCATAGCGAGACCCTATCCCAAAAAGAAATATATGGTCTAAAGCCAACAAAACTCCTATTAATGACCACTTCTAGCTAGAAGTATGCAGAGTTTCCAGTGTGCTTTCTTACATTCCACTTTATTTTATCTTTACAACTGCTTTGAGTTAAACACTATTCACACACGTGCGGAATCACTGGCCCGACCAGCACCATCCAGCAGGTACATTACCAAACTGGACTTGAGCTCAGTACCAAGAAAAGAGCTAAGCGTGAGGACTGATCTGCGCACTTATGCTTTGATCTGAAGCAGCCCTTAGGAAGGCTCCGTGATAGCTGCTGCTTTGAAGCGGAGTCTCCTTTGGAGAACTTTCAACATGACCTTCTGTGGATCAATGACACTCACTTCCCGAGAGGGTCTCTTGAACCTCCTTCCAGCCAGCTCCCCTCCCCGGCTGAGTTTGCTCAGGCTAGTTCTGGAGCCATTTATTACTCTCCCACAACAGCTCTGGCGCCCACTCTCCTGGCTGCCTTGGGAGTGGGCACGAGAGGTCACTCCATTTTATCTCCTCTCTCACTTAGAAATGTAAACCTGACCCTTTTCACTTCTCCACCAGCTTTCACCATTAGAAAGCCTGCAGCCCTGTGTGCGAGAGCCCTGTGCAAGAGAAACTGTGTTAAGGCCTCTGACAGGTGACAGGTGCAGGCTGTTCACAGGCCACTTTGGCTAGAGAACTAAAATTGCATTATGATATGAGCTGCCCGTGCCTTGCCTTTGCTCACACGTGGGCACACTCACAGGTTTATGTATACACACACACATACTGACACAGTTTGTCTGGGGGGCACTCCTACCTCGACACTTATTGGCTGGATTAGGAGTCAGTGGGTCTCCAAAGTAGCCTGCCTTGCACTGGTCACAGCTGAAGCCGGCTGTGTTGTAGATGCACTTCAAACACCTGCCTGTGAGCCGGTCACAGTTCCCGGAGGCACTGGGGTCCACGTTGTTGTTGCACTGACAGGGCTGACAAGGCCTCACTGGGCCACGTTCCCCAAAGGGGTCCCCAAAGTAGCCATCAGCACAGAGCTCACAGCGGGCACCTGGGAAGGAACAGAGGAACAAATGCCCAGTCGTCATCGGCAGCAAGACCAGACACAGAGGCCTAAAATAGCCAGATGCCCCATAGAAGAGCCAGGAAAATGTGCTTTGCCCAGAACCCCAAAACAGTATCCAATGGCAGGGTTGGTGCTATTACTCCACGGTCACTGCAGGTTTGAGAGCACAGCATTCCACTGGGAGGCTTGACTAGCTGCTTGGGGAAATACCAGCGCAACACAGAAGTGGTGAGATTTTGAGCAACAGGCTGCTGCTGAAGGATGACCTCTTCTTGGCTGACAGGCGGAGGGATATGACATCTAAGAGGTCACTACATTTTCTTCCTTTACCTTGAGTCATTTAAAAACAAATTAAACCATGAATTTGATCAGTAAACTGCATCTCCTATGCAAGAGTCTTCCCGCACTGCTGGTGCTTCTGCTGGTAACGCGCACTCTCTCCTTGCTCCGCCCACATCACTCCTGTACAATGAGGGCATTTAGATAAACCCGAAGTAATTTTAATTTCCTAGAAACTCCTTGGGATGAGCGCTATTGACACGAGTTCTGACATCAGGACGGGAAGAAGCAGGCCGATGGCCTTACCAGTGACCCCCGTGGGGCAGTTGTTGCACACCACCTCCTCTGTCTCCGGCATCACGGAGCAGCTGAACCCATTGTGACAGGGGCACGGCTTGCAGCTGCGGGGGTCACGTGGGTCATTGTAGAAGCCAATGGGACAGTCGGCACAATCGATGTCGGGATTTTCATCCCCTGAATAACAATCTCCTAGGATGCAGAAGGAAAATGGAGGGACAGAGAAATGAGTGGGGGCAAATAATACACTCCCATGGCTGGGTATGGTGTGTACGACTCTGCAGAAACCTCAAGCTTTCCTGTGTGCAGCATTCTTCAGTTCTGAGCACCTTCAGTCCTGCCTTCCCACCAACCAGAAGACAACCAAGATGCTGAATCTCGCCCTCACTCTTCTGGGAAGCAGACACACACGCCTTTACAATGCACCACCTACCACCGCTCCCCTGTCCTCCATGGCCAGACACCATTTGTTGGCCCATTCATTTTAGAACCTGACTTGCCTTTGATCTCCCCAAACAAATCTTGCAACTCGAAACCAATCTCTACTACCTTGCACTGAACCATGACAGCCATTTCCTGCAACCTAACACCTTTATCACAACCTTGCGGCATTTCCATAATGAGAAGGATTGAGTGTAACAGGCACCGTGTCCACCTTCCCTAACTCTAGCCCTATTGTCCCTAATCCTTTTCCATCTAGGAAATGAGTTCGAGCATAGCATTTCTCACTCAAATCTACCTTTCTACAGGTGACCCCAGTCACCTGCCTGGCCCCCAGCCACCTGGTCCAGGTGTCATTTCACTTACCTGTGTCTGGATCACAGGCCCCTCCTCCTCGGCAATTACACGGAATACAGGTGCCGAAAGGCCCCAGTTTTGCTGGATCTCTTCTGTAGCCAGAAGCACAGTCCTGGCAGAACTGCCCCTTGTACCCAGTAGGACACACACAGTGTTCAACCCAGTGTGCTGGAGCTCCAGAGACAGGGCGGGCCGAAATCAGGGTCACATTGTCAATATACCCAGTACCTGCAATAGAAAAAACAGGTTAAAGGAAGCGAGTGGTAAGGCCCAAGGACCTGTAATCAGGTCGCTTTTGGATTTTATTTCTGTTAACTCCCCAACAGGCGGCATCCACACATCAAGCCCCGCGGAGGGGCACAGCTCACAGTCCAGCATGGGGAAGAACACACATATCAGCAGGACACTTCTGGCTCCATCCTCAGGAGCTGTGTGAATTGAACTAATCAATTAATTTCTTCATGAATGTTTTACCTCAACTGTAGAAGAGAACACTGGTATTTCTCTCCTACACTTGTGAAAATTAAATGGTACAGTGCATATTATAATGCATTGAGCACATTGTGTTAATAAACACCTTTTCTAATGGAAATGTTATGAATGCTAAAAGTTTTAAGAAACTCTCCTTTCAATAATTCCAGTTGGACCAGGTGTGATGGCACATGCTCGTAATCCCAGCCCTTGGGAGGCTGAGGCAGGAGGATCATTGCCAGTTCAAGATCAGCCTGGGCTACAAAGTGAGCTCAAGGCTAGCCTGAACTGCATAGCAAAACCTGTCTCAAAAAGACAAATAAATGAATAAATAAAATAGACTAATTCCAGTTGGAATTAAAAGGCTCCAACATGTCCTAGGAGGTTGAAGCAGGAAGGTGGCAAGTTCAAACCCAGTCTTAGGAAGACCTTGTCTCTAAATAAAAAAGGGCTGTGTATGTAGCTCAGTGGGAAGGCCCTGAGCTCAATGCCCAGTAGTAAAAACAAACAAACAAACAAACAAATGCCCCAACATGCAAAGTTCAAAAAAAAGGGAAATAAGAGAATATATGATGATGTTCAAACATGGAAGCACCAGGTATAATTCCAAAAGGAAAAGCCACTTAAGGAGTAAATAGGGCCATGTAGATGCCATTTCCCAGCTAAGGAAATGTGTCTGTTTTGTCCATTATTTTCTTCAAATAATTAACTTTAGTAGAAATTCAGAGACTTTTTTAGTGAGGTGTCATCATTCATTGTTCATTGGTGCTGACCTCTTTTTAGACAAACATTTCTTTTTAAAAAACCTCTGGAATGTAATAATTTAGACCCAGTTAGACTCTGTAAAAACTATCAAGTAATTTTTCTATTTGTTGGGAGACAGCCACCACCTGAGACAGCTGAAGCAAGTTAAACTAAAGCCCAAGGGGAGAACGTCATGTCTCCTAGTCCCTTACTGTACTCTCCGTACGTAGCTCGGATCCGGAGGGCTGTGAGGTTCCGCAGTAACCTTCGATACTCAAAATAACTCAGCTGGGGGCTCCAGTTACTGCTTGGATGTTCATTTAATCTGTACAATTTAAAATTAAAACCAAATTAAAAACCCAACCCCGATCACATTGCTACCTGATACAAATTACACCTGAGAATGTGGGAACAGCTAAGCCTCCTGGCTATCCTACCAAGGGCGATGAAGGGCCAGTGGCTTCCTTGTTAGAGACACAGACTTGGAGATTTCTCCCTCACAGGAAAAGCTAAAACCCATAGCATTCATTGAGGGCGTGCAGTGGTGGAAAGTCTAGCTCCAGGAGTCAGGCCGCCTGAAGTAATGTTGGACCCAAGTCTTTCGATACCACTCTGTACCCTTGGTCATGCAAAATCTAACGTTAGAAACGTCTTGGAGTTCCAGAACTGCAGAGCCTGAAGAGCTACGATTCACTTGGGTTTGGGTTTTGAAATGATTTATCATCTGAGCACATTTCACTTTGCAACAGTCAGTTTCTATCTTCTTCACTGTCTACATGTAATACTTCTTAAAGGGCCTCACTGTGTCATGATGTCATTAGTCCTTGCACTATTCTTTCAAATCTTGTTTTGTTTTTTACTGAAAAATTGCTTCCAAGAACAGCCCTCCATCTTCCAATGGTCCTGACAAGGTAGTTGAACTCTCCTCTAATGGCTATCCACCAATGGCTGCACCCAGCCAGCACACCTGACCATGATACTTCACAATTTATAACCTCTCAGTGTCTTTCCATCATCCTTCTGGATGGACACCATGTAAGCATCTTGGCATCGCATACAAGGCCACTGTCCTTTTCCAGTCTTTTCAGTCTCATCTACCTGTCTCCCCTGTATGTGCTGAAACATATGGCTGTGTTCCAGCCATGCATACCGGTTCTCATCTGTATTATGCCTTCCCACACGTCCACAGAAATTCAGATGTGGAGACTGTCCTCTGACCTTTCCTCCTGTTGTGCATCTGTCTCCTCTCAGCACATGTGCTGCCTTCTCTCGAAAGCTTGCCTTGACTCCTCCAGGCAGATTAGGCTTTTTTCAAGACCCCATGAACATGTTCCACCATAAAACAGTTATTATAATCTGTTCTACTGTGTGTGTGTGTGTGTGTGTGTGTGTGTGTGTGTGGTAATCTCACTGGACTGTGAGCTCTTATAGGACAAATACCATGTTTCATCTCTCAACCTCTAACACAATACTGAACACTTAGTAGGCAAAGGTCCCTTCTCCAGCCTCTCCAACACACCATTCAAAATCCCCATGTATAAAAGCAGTCTCTACAGATACACAGCTGGATACACAGCAGGCCATCCTTGACCTCACTCCTACTGTATTCCCCTTCCCCGCTTTCTGCTGCACTCCTGCTCAACTACCGTTTCTTAAACTCACAAAAACTGAGGCATGACATTTCCTTTGCCTCACTAACTGTCCCCTCTTTTCTTTCCTGAAGGCTTCTCTTCACACTTGCGTCCACTTGGGAAGCTTCCCTCAGTCACCGAAATGCAGGTCAGTTGTGTCCATTTGTGTCCAAAACACCTGTGTCCACCTCTCTCCATCACTTGACGATCTGCACGGCTATCATCTGTTTATTTGCTCTCCCAGTAACTGTCAGCTGCCTGTCTCAGCACATAACGCCATGCCCAGAGAGTAAAAGATCCTCAGAGAAGCTCTCTGAATGGATGAATGAATCACAGCTAGCAAGTGAACAAAGGCCTAGGACTTCAACTACAGTTTGTTCTATTTGTCCCACTTGTGATCTCTCTTTTTACCTGAATGTGTAAGTCTTGGTAATTCCACAGGGCAGTATCTTCCCCTGTGGAATCAAGGGAGCTGTAATCTGCAGCCCAGCGCCTTCCAGGATCACATCATGAGCAGATGAGTGTCTGCCTCCCCTGTCCACACGGTAGTCAAAAGACAGGCTTTGCCCATAGCTCACCTGCTGATTCCCAAGGAATTTGGCTGTGAAACAGAATCATTAAAAAGATCATTTGTGAAGCTGGAAAGGCAAACACATGTAAGTTTGTGTCAATGTGGGCTATTTTTGTTGGAATCTTATGTTACCCTCCCACCCTCCCGCCCTAAACCACCCTAGCAGAAGCACTGGTGCACAGCACTGGACAGGGCTGCACTGCTTTGGCTGTGAAGCAGGGTTAGGGACTGAAATACTAAACTGGCCTCACTGTAAGACAGAGCCATCTGCCAGATGGGCCATAGCATGGCACTTCTGACTGATGTAAAGATCCCAGAATGCCTTCACAAACACCATCACATTTGATGGCAATAATTCTTGAAGGTTAGCATTCCCACTCCCATTTAATTGTTGAGACATCTGAAGTTCAGAGAGGTTAAAAGAACAACCTGCTAGGAACGCTTGATTAGCTAAGGATATGAACTAGGATTAGAATTCTAGCTAGATCTTTTCCGGCCAGGCACATACCACTGAAATGCACGTGCATTATTCATAAATGCTTGAAGCTTTAAGAACATTTTGCTTTTGCTTTTCCATCTGCTTCTCAACAGATTCACATAATACACTGTAGTGTTTGATTTATTACCTCAGTGGAAACCTAGACACTTCCTATTTAATTAAAGTAGGAACCTAGCCAGGGTCTGACCTCCAGGACATCCCCTTCTGTCTTAGAGTGCCACGTTGCAGTGAGTGACCCAGCTGACTCCTGGGGATGCTGCTGTCCTGAACACCAAGGTAGGTGCTTATTTTTTGATCCTGACTTCCTAATCCTGTACAGTGACTTCTATAAGAAACATTACCCCTCACATACCAGGGGCCACAAAGAAGACAGGGTCTCTCCGGGCTGAAGTGTACGCATCCTGGTGGCGCTGTGACCAATAGAGCTTTGCAGAAGACCCGTTTCTTTGGACAGCCCTCCAGCCATCAACATCTGGAACACAGATAAAACCACTCTGCCTCAGAGACGAACCTTCTTGATCCGTAAAGCTAAACCAGGCCGGGGTGTGCGCCAAGAAGGCCGAGCGGTGAGAGGAGAAAGGGGCTCTCTGTGTTTTCACTTCCTTTCGGGGGGCCACAGCTCCCCATGTGCTTCCCTACTGAGGGCTCCACTCCTACCCTGCTGTCACTTGTTATCTTCAGATCTGACTCCTGTGACAATACCACAGGCTTTCATCTGCTTGTGATTCGGATTTTTACTGTATTTGCATGAATGAGGCCGACCTTAGTGAGGTGAATGGCCCCATTACACTCAAACAGGAACTCAGGCTAATTGAAATAAGATCGATTCCTAACATTTTTATATTGCTCTGTAGCTTGGTAACTAGGTCCATTACCTTATTCAATGGATCTTATTTAATGGACTTATTTCAGATCCATTAACTTATTTAACATATGTAAAAGCAGTGTTACCAGTGGTTGCGGATCCCAGGGGAACTCTCACAAACCCCCTAATCCAAATGAATCATCCTTTCGTACCTTCAAATATAACACCTTTTGTTTGTTTCTTGTGATACTAGGAAGTAAGCTGGGAGCCTTGTGTGTGTGGTGTCTCCCACCCTTATTTAACATTTGACTTTGAGACAGGTTCTTGCCTGAACTTGTGATCTTTCTGACTCAGCTTCCCAAAAAGCTGGATTACAGTGGGTGTCACTGCCCCTGGATCTTCTTGTGTTTAGCGTTTTTTGTTTGTTTGTTTTCTTCTACTACTGGCACTGACCCCAAGGCCTCACACAGCTAGGTAAGCTCTTTCTTTTGTATTTTTGAAAGAGACTCTGGAAGGAAACGCAGGGAGGTTAAAAGCTCGCCTCTCTTCAGTTATTGTAAAAATCAGTTGGTCAGCTATAACTTTTTTTTTTTTTGCTTTTTTGAGACGGTCTCGCCATGCAGTTTCGACTGGTCTTGAGCTCACTTTGCAGCCCAGGCTGGTCTCAAGCTCACAACGATCCTCCTGTCTCAGCCTCCCGAGTCCTGGGATTACAGGAGTGCACCACCACACCTGGCTGCTGTTACTTTTTCAAGACAGTGTGGGGAGGAAGACAGAAAGGGAAAGAGGATGTGAAAAAGGAATTAAGGTGCATTATGTACAGGAACCAATTCCTCAGGAGGAATGTAACACTGTGTACTACAAATGGCACTGGTTTTTAAAAAAGATTCCTTTAAAGAAAAAAACACTACAGGAGAATTGCTAAAGATGACTGGCCATGTGCCCTGTAGATGGAGAGGTAACTATCAGTGCAAGACCCGCCCTGCACACACTGAAAGCATGACCCTAGGGAACAGATTACCGTACCTCGCTGGAAGGTAGACGTGATCTTATGCACACTGTAGTCTGTGGAGCTGCGGCAGCTGGCTGAATGACCATAGCAAAAGCACTGGGTACAGCCCTCGGGATTTTCCGCATCCAGATGATAGTAACCTGGTTGACACCTGCAGCCATGTTTTAGAAATCAAGGTAATACTACAGGTTATTCCTTCTTCCATAAGAGAAAACAATGGCTGGCTCACCTCTTTCTCTTTTCCCTCCCACTCACTCCCACTAATTTCTTGAGGAGGGAAATGGCAAGTTTCACACAACCCCTCCACCAATGTCCACCTGATGGACAATCACAGGAACTGTGAGGAGCTTTGCCCACAGTGAGCATCGTGAGGAACATTCACCGTCTCTCCCTCGGGGAAGCAGAACACACTTGCCTTGGTGGTCTGGGCATTCAGCAACAGACCATCCTCAGTGATAGATGGTGGCTTCGTGGGCCGGGGGGGCGGGGCAAGGGTATGCACAGCAGCCCTGACCTGGAGTAGGGGTTTATGGAGAAGGGGGCCCAGGACAGGCAAGGCTGCTGAGCCACAGGCCATTAGGTGCTGGTCACCAGCCCTGACCCTCGCAGCTGGCTGTGGACCGTGGGAGAAGAGGCAGAAAAGGACAGCCAGGGACACGCTGGAGAGCACAGTGCAGCTCCGCTCCCAGCCTAGTCCTGCCAGAGCTCCTCAGAGGACTGACAGGAGGGGTGTGTTCACAGTAGGGACAGCAGGGAGGAAGGAAAGGAGAGCTGGGAAGGACTGGTTTCACCTCTGTTCCAGTTAACTACCTCTTTGCACATGAAATAATGACAGTTTTGATGATCACTTCCTTAGCACTTATGCTGTGCCAGACACATAGGTACTCTCTTATTTAACCCTCCCTACCATCCACCGGATGGGAATAGTTATTTCCAGTTTTTCTAGATGAGACCATTGAGGTTAAGAAACATGCCCGTGGTCGTACTGGCAAGTGCTGTAAGATTCACACGCACATCCCCCTGCCTCCCGGTCATGTAGTCTAAGCCGCTGGACCATCAAATGTTGGAGTATGTTCATTTTGCAGTAGCACAGAGAAGCAGGCTAAAAGCATTTGGTTGTTTTCCTCTGAGAACATGGGTTAAAAAGATTCACTATGGTTCTATGGAGAGGAAGACTGCAGATGAAAAGAGATTTAAAAACGAGAAGGAAGGGAAGGACGGATGAAGGGATGGAGCAGGGAGCAAAGGATAAAGGATGAGCACAGAGCAAAGCTAACCGGCAGTATTTCCGGGTGCACTAGGACAGTAGCGGTAGACCCACGGCACATGCCGGCACATGCGCTGTAGCAGACTTTTGTACCATTGAACGCCCTAAACGGTTTGCCATTACGTACTAGGATAACAAATTATGAAGAAAAGCAAGGAAGTGATTAATTACCATACAAGCAAGAATCATGGTCACTTCTAGAAGCAGAGGTCTACTTCTCACTGATAACAATCACATTTTTTCATGTGGTTTTCTATTTCAGATTCTAAAATGTTACAGCTTGTAGGAAGTGGCTAGTTCTCCTTACCCTCACCTCTGCAGCAAAGAACCCCCTAAAAACACAAGCTAAGAATGTATTTGGCATTTCCTCCGCCCAGGTAGGAGTGATTGGCAGGGTGCCACAGAACTGCTTTCTTCTTTTAAGGAAATGAGGAGGAAGTTTTTTCCTCTGGGTCCAGCCTCACAGCGATCTCAGAGGAAAACAGTTTAGTCCAAACACAGCTTGTCCATAAGGACTGTCCTGCAGTGACAGCTGGGGGTGGGTGGCTTCTTGCTGTTCCTCCAGCCCCCACATAGCTCAGGCCCAAAGGGCTCTTCCGTCGTGCCCTGGATCGTGTGTGTGCATGTAGCCACCATCCCATCCCCGGGGCGGCTCCGTTTCAGTGCACGATGGTTATATATGGCCATAACAGCGATACTCCCTCTTACGAGGACCTTCCCAACATGTTTAATGAGGCCAGGCGTTTTCCAAGATCAGCCCGAGTCACGTGATCTCATTATTGCATACCACTCTGTATCTGAGCACCTGGGAGCTGGAGCCAGCTGGCAAGGGGACTCTGGGGCCCTTAGCCTCTGTCATGGTACGAACAAAGAGAAGGAACCCACAGCAGAATGTGGACTGCAAGGAGGTCGGGGGCTTGGTCATATTTTTTAAGCTCAGTTTTTGAAGACAGACAGCAGGAAGAAGAGCCTCGGCCATTTGTTCAGGATCCCCTTTCCTTAATTGCACCCAGAGGATTCATTCTTATGCCGGTTGCCAAGGCCCTCTCCTGCCATCTGTAGGGATGTGGCTCACGTACCTGTCACAGCGCTTTCCGGTGACAGCTGGTTTGCACACACAGTGGCCAGAGTCACACGGCCCTGCAATGCCAGCCGGGTCACAGTCACACTTGAAGTCTCTGGGAAAGAAAAAAAGAAAATTAGGAATGGATTTCCAAATGCTCCGCAAGGGTTGGGGATATAGCTCAATAGCACAAGTGCCTGCCTAGCAAGTGCAGTGGTCCTGAGTTCGATTCCCAGTACCAATGAAAAAAAAAAAAACAATGCTCCGCACCAGTACACACAGATTGACCACTCATAAGCAAGTGCCACCAAGCTGAACAAGGGTTTCTTCATGTGGCTTCACCTGGTGATATTCAGCCACACTGATTGCTCCACACACTTCAGGACTCAACTACACCAGTGCCACTCAGAGTGGCCCGTGGGTGGCAGCCAGTCCTCAAACTATTTGCTACCCAGCCCCAACAAAGATGTGTGCCAGAAGGTGGACTAAGTTTATTATTGAACTATTTAGCTTAGTTTGCTCAACTGTTTGGTTGATTTTTCTGTGTTGATGTCTACTTTTATTATAGTTGGCCCCAGCCACCTGCTATTTTAATTTGTTCCGTTATTTCACTTGGTGACATCTCTACTGAAATATAATCCATGTGCTGTGGGATTCACTCCTGTAAAGCAAACACTTCCATGGTTTTTAGTCAGTTTGAGTGATACAACCACCACTATCGCATCAACTTTTGCACACTTTTGTCTTGTATTCTTTAGCAGTCACCTTCTGACCCTGTTCCTCCCTCCAGCCGCTCTTAGCCCTAGGCCACTGCTCATCTACTTTCTGTCCATGAGTTTCCCTGTCCTGGACACTGCTACTAATGAAACCCTGTCATCTGTGGTCTGCTGCTATAATTGGCTTCTTTCATTTAGCATAGTCCTTTCAAGGTTTATCTCTGTTGTGTCATGTAACAGAACATGTATTATGAGGACTGAATAAAATTCCACCATATGAATACACATATTTATCCATTCATCAGATGATAAAAATTTTGGTTGCTTTCACTTTTCAGCTGTATTATGAATAATGCTTGCCTGAGAATCTGCATATCAGTTGTGCAGATACATACATGTTCCCTTCTCTTGGATAGACACGCAGGGTGGAACTGCGGAATTTGGGTGGCTTTTGTTTTGTTTTACTTGCAAGACTCTCAGTGGAAGCATCAGTGCTTCCATAGGACTCTGGCACGATTTCCTCATCTCAGGATCAGCCCTGACCTCCGCCGCCGCTCATAATGACCCTGATCACATAATTACCTCACCTGTCTAAAACTGAGGTTTGCTTCCTTTTCCTTACTGATTTCCTTTCCTTACTCTTCGACTTCATCCAAATTCTGTTCAACCCTGGAGCCTGCTTGACTTCTTCCTCTCTGCGTATTCTCCATCTCATCAGATCCTAGGTCCCGTCAGGCTCTCAGTCATGGCCAGAATTCCTTTCCAACTCCACAGTCTCCTCCCTGTCTCAGCTCCCTCCATACCACGAGTCTGAGCCGGTGTCATGGTTGATACATTGTGTCAACTTGGGGAGTCTAGAGGTTTAGCTGAGTGACTCAGGAGGAAGCCAGGTTGCTCACTTTGCACACATCCTGAGCCTATGGAAAAGGAAGGCATGGAGATTGTGTGAGAGCTACACGCCCCCTGGATGGGGGTAGGCTGTTTACAATGTAAAGGAAGAAAGGAGGATGCTTGGAGACATTTGTCCCTTTTGCTGGTTGTTTTTGCTGTGCTCTGCTGCCCTGAACAGTTTGCCCTCTGCCTTGTGCCACACTGCCGCAGAAGCAGCCAAGTATGGACTGAAACCTCCACAAACTGTAAGCTAAATAAACCTTTCCTTCCTTCATTTTGGGCATTGGGTATTTTGTCTCAGCAACAAGAAAAAAGTAACCAAGACAAATGGTCAACACATGCGTACCCAGCATCTGCTGTGAGCTAAGAACCCATACCAAAAAAAGTAGAATTCGACCGTCTCGCCTTGGGCTCTCAGGCAAGGCAAATGTGCAAACCACAATGGTGAAGTGCTGCACAGCTTTGTGCCAGGAAGTATGTTCCAGGTTGGCCAAGGCCACACACACATGGCTTCTCTGAAGAAGGACAGGGAGGCCGCTGTGGTTGGAGCGGGGAGCCAGAATGATGGGAAATGGGACAGAGCTGTGTGCAGAGAGCAGGAGCACCCTGTAGGGTCCCACAGGCCTCCATAAGAAGTACCCATCTCCTTCTGGGTAGGAAGGGTGGCCCATGGAGCAATGTGACGTGGTCTACTTTGCATTTTAAAATGGTTGCAAAGGGGAGTTGCTGGGGATGTAGCCTAAGGGTATAGCACTCGCCTAGCATGCCCAAGGGAATGTAATGTTCCTGAATCAGGCTCACTGTTAAGCTTTTTTTCCCAGCGTCTACCAAATATTGTAGCCATGTGTTATTCCAAGGAGGAAAAGCAAAATCACCTTTTTTCCTTTCCATGAATTCACAGCTGAGAGTCACCCAATTTTAGAGAATGCCATTTAGAGGGCCTGCATGTAGGGAGGGAAGTAACATTTCTCTTTGTTTCAACATGTAAGCAGGGGGCCCGGGGATACAGTTCAGTGGCCCAGTGCCTTCCTGGCAAGCCTGAGGTCCTGAATTTGATTCCTGATACCGAAAATAATTACTCAAAATGTAGGCAGGGCTACTCAGAGGTATATAGGTTCTTATTTTTTAAA
Source organism: Dinomys branickii (assembly GCA_004027595.1). NCBI lineage: Eukaryota > Metazoa > Chordata > Mammalia > Rodentia > Dinomyidae > Dinomys > Dinomys branickii. The sequence goes on from PVLD010003088.1 coordinate 29,813, forward strand.
GACTATAATGACAGTCCCCTCCCTAAGGTTAGTGAGAGGATTAAATTAGACGACCCCCATGAAGTACTCGAAGCAGCGTTTGGTACATGGCAGGTGCTTAGTAAAGGAGAGGGATCACCAGTGTTAATGAAATTGTTATTATCCCCATCAGAGACAGCAGTGAGGGGTCTGGATGCTCACAGTTGTCTGTGGTCTTGGGTGCACCCAGCATCAGTGAGCAAGTGGAAGCCTGGCAGACATCGGTCACACCTATCTCCTGTCACACCTGGCTTACAGCTGCACCGTCCAGAGTTGTCACATCGAGGATTGAGAGAACCTATAATCCACAAGGTGGGAGAGAGAGAGAAAAAGACACTTATGAGGGACGGGGAAGCAATGTTCACCACAGGAGTGCAATACCCACTAAGTACTATCTGCCACCCACTCCCATCCACAGCGGGTGTGCTCACCTCAGCATGCTTCCACCCACCAGGGAAAGTTCTGATCTCTGAGCGTGTCTGCTTCATGGAAAGAAATGAAACCACTCATAAAAGCAAGCGTTTTTATTCACACATCTGCTCTGATCTTTCTGATCTTCTTTTAATTAATTAATGAATTTAATTATTTAGTCAACACTGGCGAGTGAATCTTTTGCACTGAGCTCCTAAGCCCCTTTATTTTACTTGATTTTTCAATTTTAAGTAAGGGTTTCACTAAGCCACTCAGCTGCCTAGACTGGGCTTGAGTTTGTGATCCTGTGGCCTCTGCTTCCCAGACTGCAGGGATCACAGGTGTGAGCTTGACTTAACTTAGGGAGCATGGAAACTATGGCTTTGTCAAAGTCCATCAAGTCTTGAGATCACAGGAAAGCAAATCTGTGAATGAGCACATCCACCTCCTGGGACAGTAATGTTCTCTCTTACCTCTGGCAGACAAAAGCCATCTTGGGGGGGTCAGTGCTTGCATAGCATGAGGTTATAAGAGCACAAATCAGCCTCCTAACCCAAAGTATCTCTGTGTGCCAGGAGTGGCAGGAATCTCACTCACAGAGCACCGTCCCCATGGCCGGCCTGGTTAGGTCCCCGAGTACTCCTCTCACCAGACCATTTGTCACACACGTCCTTTACCCTCTTGGTTTGAGTGTTGATGACAAATGAGAAGGTAGGGTAATAAAACGTGCCCTGTGGGGTCTTCACCACTTCTCGCTTCTCACCTTCCTGCCACCAGCTCCCTGCCTCCATCTTGTCTCGCCTGGACCCTGTCTGAACTCTTCCTGCCACCCCCACCTCAGCCTTTCCACATCCCAGTGTCCACACAGAACCTAGCGTGTGCTTCCAAAAGATATTTCACATTATTTTGCTTAAGCCCTCTGGTGGCTCCCGCTGCATGCAGAATGGAGTGCAGACTCCATAGCCTGGCTGCCAAGTACGACCTCTCCGTGAGCATCTCCTACCCTTGTTCACCAAGTTCCAGGTCCCCAGCTCCCCTCCCTGTTCCTGGAAGGTGCTAAGCTGCCTCCCCAGGGCGTCAGTACTTGCTGCTCCTTCCATCTGGAATACTCTTCCCATAAATTTTCCCTAGTTGGCCTACTTTCAGCACATGGATGAGATTAGATACTACTTTCTAGAGAAACCTTCCCTGATTCTTGTATCTAAGATTTCTGTACGACTCCCACTCCGTTCTTGACCATCTCTGCTCATGTTGCCTGCTGGATGCCAGAGCCCACCACACTGCTTGATACAAAAGAAGCACCCAGAAATCTGCCAGCTTCCTTCATGCCAAGGAAGAGATGGGGCTATTGTAAAGCAAGCTGAAAGAGAGAGCCAAAAGGTGAGGTAGAAGGTGGGTAGGCACGGCAGAAGGCGAGCTGTGCACTCCTTGGCTACATCATAATTTTCCTGAAGCTGCCAGAATTGTAAAGTACATGTTCCTCAAATATCTATGATAATTAGGCCAGTTATAATCTATACAGTTAGGTGAACACTCAGCTATTACATATGTTTTTTCATCTTTCTTTTTTTTTTCTTTTTTTTTAAATTTTATTTTAAAGACAAAAGAATGGAGACATATGAACCAGAAAAGCCATAAACAATACAGAAAATACAAAGTTATACAGAATATAGTAGGGAATTAGAACTGGATGTTGTATTACATACATATGTTTTTTCAATTCATTCTCTCTGTGAACTTTCGACTCACTAGCAAATAGAGGTCAATACAGGCATTGGCTCTGTGTCTGCATAAAGGCTTCCACATAGCATGTAGAACATGGAATAAACTAGTCACATTCACCGTGAGAGTGTATAAATATCTCCATGTCAACTTCACAAGGCCTGAAAAGACCCTCAGTGGTAGCAGTATACATTACACTTCTGAGTACCTATTAGCTGTAGGAGGTGGAGTCTAGCATTAAGGTAAAAGTTCACAGGTGGTGGGGCTGAGAGCGTAGCTCAGTGGGAAAGTACTTGCCTAGCATGCACAAGGGCCTGCGTTCATTCCCCGGCACTGAGAAAAAGTTCACACTGGATCCAGATCCATTCCAGAGAGAGGGCTCTCTGAGCTGCAGGCAGGAAGTTCAGAAAGAGAACTCTAGGGCACTCTGCAAGGGCAAGGAAAGCACGCATCGCCCCACACCATGATGGGTGGGATTCGTGGAGGCTGGGGGAGAGGAGGAGGGAGGTGCTGTGGGAGTCACTGTGGACGCAGTACATACAGGGCAGGGACGCTCTTGGGTTATGGATGATGAGGGAGAGAAGATCAGCTGGGGACACCCAGACCCCTAGGGTGCACAACTAGCTATGGTTCTATGGCAAAGGAGGGGCAGAAGCTCAGGGTGAATCACTGAGAAGAGGCAATGGCTTGCTGGTGGCTTATCCAGGTGGAAATGTTCGTCTGGTGGACAAGCGAGGCTGGCATGGAGAGGTAGGAGCCCTGGGCACTCGGGCTGAACAGGAAGCACAGGGAGTGTGAGCTCGCCATGGGAGTGGGCAGAGAGCAGAGTGGGAGAGGGTCGCGGATGGGGTGGAGCCTCATCTGTTATGGGAGGGGATGACCAGAGAGGAGGAAGTCAGGACAGAGTCCAGCTGACCACGGAAGGAAGACAGACTGTTGGGCTTGCACCTGAAGATGGCCAAACTCCTTAAACAGTTAAGAAGGAACATTTTCTTGTTCTTTTCTTTCTTTCTTTCTTTCTTTCTTTCTTTCTTTCTTTCTTTCTTTCTTTCCTTCCTTCCTTCTTTCTTTCTGGCATTTTGAGATGGAGGTTTCACTATGCAGTTCAGGTTGGCCTTGAACTCACTTTGTAGCTTAGGCTGGCCTGGAACTCACAGTTATCCTCCTGTCTCAGCCTCCTGAGTGCTGGGATTATAGGTGTGTGCCACCACACCTGTCCTGAAAATTCTTAACTATATAAAAGAAATATAAAATTTGGATTTACACACATATTTTCCCATTCAAACTAATGCTAACTATGCTTTCATTTTTTTAAAACATCTTTTCAGTAGTTTTCAGACCTGAATTGTCCTTATAAAATGGGAAATACTTAACTTTGTTCTGGGTTTGGAGCAAATAGCCCAAAAGCATATTCTATGAAAATAAGTACTCCACTGTTCAGGAGTTTGAGAAATGGTACATGTTAAATCTTTCAGACATTTATAACACTCATGATACATTCAGTAGACAAAAAGCTTATTTAAAATGCCCAGTGTTTCTAAATGTTATTTGACACTCTAAGGCAATACCTAATGCTATCTTGAGGAACACAGTGTTCTATAGGATATGAAAATGCTTTGGAGAAAATGAAGCCTTAGTCAGATCTTAGGAAATAATAGCCACAAACATTTTCATGGACACTGGACTGTCTGCCTTTGAGAGCAGAAGGCAACATTGTGTGTGTGTATGTGTGTGTGCATGTGTGTGTGTGTGTGTGTGTGTTACTAGCAATTGAACTCAGGGGTACCCTACCACTGAATTATCACCCCATCTCTTTTTATTTTTTGTTTTGAGACATACTTTTACTAAGTTACCCAGGCTGACCTAGAATTTGCAATAATCTTGCTTCAATAATCCTCCTGAGTAGCTGGAATTACAGGCATGCGCTACCATGCTCGGCCCTATGGGCCAGCATTCTTAATTTTTGCCTTTCCATATAGTAGTAACAAGAGGAAACTGTTTCAGGCAGAAGACCTGGATTATAATTTTAGTTCTTGCAGTCACCTGCTGAGAGACATCAGGCCATAGGTGTTTCCCCACTACTGAAAAATATTTTAAAATATTCACTGCCACCTAGGGGATGTTAAATAGTCTTAGACCAAATGTACAGCCTCCTCCATACTGGGATGTAATTTAAATAGAGACCCTGCCCTCCATCTTCATAAGAACAATTTACGTCATTGTCTACCATGTGCTTCACAAACTGCAGGACACTGTGCTGTAAAGGTCCTTACCGCCCCTCTTAGATGAGGACACTCGGAAAGGTTAAGGAGCACGTGACCTAGTCCCAGTGTTGTTAACAAGATGGGAACGCGGGCTGTCGGGCCCCAAGCCCACACTCTCCTCTAGGTGATGACCCCGGATGTCAGCAGACCCTGCCTCCCGCCCTTGCTCTGCTCCCGAGCACTACAACCTTGAACAGATTTCTTTCTCTCCCTCTGTAAGCCTCTCCACTTTGTAAAATGGAAAAAAAATAAAGTTATTTGTGCTAGTTAATTCATAACTGACTAAAAAGCACCTGGAAAAGGGTGGGCACATTACATGTTTGTTAGCGGGCACATGCGATCTAAGTCACCCTGCCTCCACTAACTTCCTGCCAAGCTGTTTCTCCTGAGTCCAGGATGCCTCCTCTCCCAGGAAAAAGGAAGAGCCAGGCTCCCCACTGCCAAGTGCACGGAGGACTATAGCACACTGGGAAAGAGGAGGTGGCAAATCCTTCTCCACCCTCTTGTTTTTTGCCAGGCAGCAAATTCCTTGTCTCCTCTGGAATTATAACCTTGTCTTCAGGCCAAGCTTTCCCAGGGAGCCAGCAAGTCTCTAATTACGCTCTCCCAGCCTCCCTGCTGGATGACCCGACTCCAGTGATTCACAGTGAAGCTGCATATTCTAGGGCATCTGGGCTTCTCGGAGAAGTTAAATACCCATTAAATGGATTAACTTTTCTTCTAATTTTCCTCATGAAGTTCTTCCATTGATAGGGAGAACTGCTAAATCCAAAAGATACTGGATGCAGATTCCATACCACAGAATCAAGCGAACGTGGGCCAAAATACATTGTAACAGCAACATAATGCATTTGGGACTGACTGCTGGGATGGGGCCCACATCCCCGAGTGCACTGAGTCCTGTCAGGCACAAAGGCTAGACCCGTTAAACGGGTCAGCATTTATCATACTATGCTGTTGAACACTTTTTGGCAAAGAGGAAAGTAGATAATTCCAAGGAAGTAATAGATGAAGAAGGCAATCAAGATGCTCAGCCCAGTTACAGAGCTACCCGCCTCTCCCTGTGAGTATTTACTAATGTGCACTGACTGTCGGCCTACAGCGCAACGCTTGCATCCCTGAACACACCCAACACGAAAGAACGACTGTGAGACCTAGTTGCTTCCTATTGGTTATTTTCTCTGATCACACCCTGTGAAAGGTTTGAATCCTGTTTTTTCTCGTCTCTCTCTTTTGTTAGTACCGCTTCATATTTCCAGCACCTAGTACAGCACCAGAGACGGATCTTTGAAATCCCTGTCTCCCAAGAGGTTGGTCAAAGGGACAGTTATGGGTATGAAGAGCTAGCCATGGAAAAGAGCAAGCTTCTTTTGTCCCTGGGCTCACAGGCTGTCATCTGCCTTGAAAAACTAAGAGCAGGACTCCACAGCGAGCTAAGATGCAATGACGCCAGTTCCACTAACCTCAAAGTCAGAGAAGCACTTTCTTTCGGAGTGAAATCCCTACAAAGGCGAGGAGGGTGGGTGCTCAGTTGTTCCTGGAGCTAAACTTCTCCCCCTTGCCTGTTTTCTCTCCGCCCTTCTCTTTTCTCCCCCTCCTTCTTTTCCTCCTCTCCACCCCATCCCTCCTTCCTTCTTACTCTGTCTTCTCCCCCACCCGTCAGCTACCTTTGGAGTGACAGTTGCAGGGCAGGCAGCGGTCTCCGTCCTGGTGCCGGTAAAAGCCCTCTCTGCACCTCTCGCAGCGCGGGCCGTCAGTGTTGTCCTTGCAGTTGAGGCATCGGAAGCCATTCCCTGTCCGCCAGTGAAGCTCCTGGTCAAAGATGCATTGCCGAGACTTCCCACTGCAATCACAGACTAGGGAGAGAGGACGATTAGACATCATCAGAGAAAAAACAATCAGGAACGCCCTCCCCCCAGGTGATTTAATCAACGTGTGAATTTAAGCTGCACGTGGGGTGCCAAGTGTTCACGTAAACCGCTCAGTGGATGAATGCAAGCGTGCGGAGAGGACCGCAAGGGCTCTTGCTCCACCTAGAGAAACAGCCGGTGCACAGAGCTGGTGGTTGGAGTTTCACACTGCCAGTGGTCCAATTCCTTAAGAGAAACCAAGTATCTTAAATAATTTGTTGTTGTGTGACAATTTATGATTTACAGATCCACAAGGAATTCATTTGAAAACACAGTGCAAAATGACAGCAGAAGTCTACGGGGCTGGCAACTATGAGCTCTGAGCCAGCTGTCAGGACTGATAATGCCCGATGCTCAGGACACACAGTACCCTCTGCTCAGGGACGCTCACACCTGAGGAGCTGAGAAGACTGGGTGGGTATCTGTTCCTGGCCTCACTTGTGCCCTGAATGTTCCTCCCAAAGCCAGGTGTCCAGGAGAACCATGACCTGGTGTCAAGGGCCCAGGAAGAGTGACCTTCCCCCGTCCTTCAAAGGTTCCAAAGATACTTGTGGGGTAGCTGACGTCTCCCTGTGGTCCTGAACAGCCAGTGAGATAACAAACAAATGCAAATACTTCACCTAGCACCTAGCACACAAGAATGCTCAGAAAAAAAATCACCACAATTTAAAAGAGAAAGATGATGGACCTTGAGGTTAAAAGAATTAGCCCAGTATTGCTCTTCTCTTGGGCAAGCCACCTTAACTTTCTGAATCTTGCTGTCCCACCCTCCTGCTTCCCTGGGCCCTTAATAGGATCTCACTGAGAACAGAATATTAAGTGTCTTTGCACGTGCTGTCCTGGCCTTCACACACAGGAGACAGGTATCACTTGGGTTGAAAATGGAAGCCAAGAAGGTCAACTTGACCTGCTGGAGACTTGGGGTTTGAACCTCTGTTTGAAGCCAAGACCTGCTTTCATGCCCTCCCACACACTGTCTCCAGGGACCAGGCAGCCCCAGCAGCAGCTTGTTTCAAGAGTGCCCAGAGGGCCAGGCGTGGTGGCTCAGGCCTGTAACCCCAGCACTCTGGAGGCTGAGGCAGGAGGGTCGTTGCAAGTTCGAGACCAACCTGGGCTACAAAGTGAGCTCAAGACCAGCCTGAACCGCATAGCGGGACCCTGTCTCAAAAAGACAAAAGACCGCAACCAAACAAAAAAAGAGTGCCCAGAGGGCTCACAGTAAAGTCAGCAAGTGTGCCCCAGGGGCTGAGCAGCTGCCCCGCACAGGCCTGTGCCACTCTCTAAAGAAACAAAGGTGCAAAAGGAAATTTCATGACTTCCAACATGCTGCCTCAGAGTGATTTCTGCTGCTTTGGAAGCCAGCAACTTCCAAGGGATGTTGGTAAGATGTGTGTGGAGCCCTCGTGGATTCTGGGACTTCACATTCGTCAGCTTGGTTAATTCTCATAACAACGTTTGAATACTGGTGTGTTTCCCCCCACTTAAAGGCTAGAAAATGAATGCTTAGAGAGGGTAGGTGTCTTGCCTCACTTCACATAACTGAATGGCAAAGATATAATTTGCTCTGGGGTCTGTCTGACTCCAGAGCCTTCATCTTTCCATCTTACCCTACTTCTCAAGAATCTGGGCGAGCAGCGCAGGTGGGTGTTCTTTCAACAAACCTTTAACAGAGGCTCCTTTGGCCTGTCTTCAGCCCTTCCCAGTGGAGCAGAATGTGCTGTTCCCCCTCAGACAGCACTGTGGTCACAAATCCTTTCTAAGGAGTTTTAAATCCACCTCTACCCGTGATTTACCCCCCCCACACACACAGTCTTTTTTAATGCATTTATTTATCCAACAGCCGTAAACTTGGGGTGTTTTCCCAGGCCACACTTCAATAAATCCTCTGAGCATGTGAAGACAACGACAGCACCCCCTCCTTAGTTTTCTGCTCTTCAGGTTCAATTGGAGACCTGACACCTCCAGGTCTTGCTACCGTTTCTTACATTAGAATTTCTAGATTCTTCTTGACCACCCTCTTAGCAGTCTCCTCTAACTTTCAATACCCTTGTTAGTACAGTGCTTCAAGTGTAGTTTGAGCAGCTCTGTGCATAACAGGACTAGATCTTCTTATTCTATGGATAAAGACTAATGTTACTCGCAGCGCATTAAACTTGCACCCAATTCAAACTGCCAAGGCTTCTTCACAGAGCTGGCGCCAAGCTCAGTCTTTCCCAACCAATGCTTAGGAAACTGACTTGGTTGCAATCTCCAACAGATGTACCAAACAGCTGTCATGTGCTGTGAAATGTCTTCTGAGTACGAGATCATGCCCATTACAAGGTCTGCATGAACCAGCCAGCTGCCCTTGTGTGATTCCTCAGCTGAGTCACTCAGTGAGCCAGGGTTCACCCTGCCCTGATATCTGTAAGGAGCTGTCTCCAAGTCCAGCAGGGCCATTTAGTGACATAGTGAGACCATGTCTCAAAATTAAAATTTTTAAAAATTTTAAAGAGCTAGGGTTGTAGGTTAGTGCAAAGGCCCTGGGTTTAATCCCTAGCATTATAAAACTAATTAATTAATCAGTTAATTAGTTCATCATTGATGTGTTTGAAATCTGGTCTCTCCCAAATTTATACTAACTTCCTTAAAACCAATTACTATTCATTTTCAAAAGGGAGGAAGGAGCCAGGCATGGTGGCACACATAATCCCAGCACTTGGGAGGCTGAGGCAGGAGGAGTGTTGCAAGTATGAGACCAGCCTGGCCTACGAAGTGAGCAAGGTCAGCCTGAACTGCATAGTGAGATCCTGCCTAAAAACGACCAAAAAAAAAAAAAGGAGGAAAGGGCAAAACTTTTATATTTTAAATTCTAGAATATTCCTGCAATTGTGCTTAATAAAATGGACATAGTACAGCTTGTGTGGTCTTCTTTACTCTGGGACTATCTTCTCCTGCCCAACTGCTCCTGGTTGCTGAGGAAAGAGGAAGACACGGGGAATGATGGAGACCATGCCAAAGAGTGAAGAGAAAGAAGTACCTCACCTCCAGCCAACGGCAACCACACAAAGCAGACACCCACTGTGTTCAATGTTTCCACTAATGTTTTTAAAAGATGGAAATCTGGCTTTGTATATAAAATCTACTAAGTTTTAAAGTTGGTCCAAGTTAGTCATGGGTGTGCGTACCTGTAATCCCAGCACTCGAGAGGCTGAGCCAGGAGGATCTCCATGAGTTCAAGGCCATTCTGGGTTACATAGTGAGTTTAAGGCCAGCCTGGACTATACAATGAACGCTTGTCTCAAAAAAGTTAACCAAAATTTTTTTTCATTTCCTCAAATCTTCATACTTAATTCTGCACTTCTAACAGGCAAAAAACATATCTCATGCTGAAGAAAAGAGAAATACTTAGAATACTACAAGTACTTCATCTGTGGTAGCAACTTAGTGGTGTGTATTTGTTTGTTTTATGGTACTGGGAATTGAACATAGAGCCTTCACATTGAGCTACATCCCAGCCATTGTAGTTAATTTATTTTAAAGTTTATTTATTTTCAAAACAAGATCTTCCTAAACTGGCCAGGATGGACTCAAATTTGCAGTCCTCCTGCCTCAGCCTCCTGGAGTGCTGGGATTGCAATCATGAATCACTATGCCCAGCTTAGTTAATTTTTTTTAATGCACAAATGAATGAAAGTTCTTCTGAACTTGAGGAAACCCACAGATGTATTTCTACCATTTAAAGTACACCACATGTCCCCACATATGCAGACATGCCTTTAAAATGGTAAAGACAAGCTGGGCATACCTGTAATCCCAGGACTCAGGAGGCTGAGGCAGGAGGATCCTTGTGAGTTCGAGACCAGCCTGGGCTACAAAGTGAGCTCAAGGCCAGCCTGAACTGCACAGCAAGACCCTGTCTCAAAAAGACAAAAAAAAAAAAAAAAAAAAGGTAAAGACAAACCATGAGCACTCACTGCCTTCCCGATTCCTCAATGGAATGTTTTTTCCACAGCGTCCCAGCTCAAAAAATAACTTTTGAGTAACTTACAATTTATTAAGATTAATAGATCTAGATGCAAAATCCATAACAGATCTCAAAATGTGGAAATTCTAAAAATATATTTATTATACTATTTCTTTATGCTTAGACGTGTTCAACTTTCTGTCTGGAAATTTTGGAAGATTATTTTTACTGTGTAAACTTCTTGTTATCCTTCCAAACCCTGAGCCAGCTGCAAATTCCATAAATACATTGTCCAGTTCTCACGAGGGGGCCTTGGCACAGACGTAAGAGACAGCACTGAGGAGACGAGGGTCTTGGACTCTCCCGGAGTCAGCTGTAAACAATTTCCCAGCAGCCCCCTCGCGGCCCAGTAGCTCAGCACAAGGACGCTGAACCTCCACCGTGTGAGGCCCACTCTCAGGCCCGAAACAGCCACAAACAGCCCGCCGGGAGCTCAGCCCTCCAGGAGTTTGCAAAGGAGTGCGGGTGGGAGGGGGTGATAAGCAACGTGAGTGATGTGAGAGAAAATACTAGGGTAATAGTTGTCATGCAGAAACACACACGGCAGTGAAAGTGCGTATGAAGGTGGCAGTGGGCGAGACGGGAAGGAAGGTAAAAAGCACCGTGCGCTGGTCTGCCGCTCTATTTCTACGCTCCCAATGAGACAGATGCGCATTCGTCTTACCTAGTAAACACCACTATCACCCGACAAGGAAGCAAGATTTCAGAGCATAAGGGGAGCGCTGCGGTTGTGTTTTGCCTGAGAAGACACTGACTATAGACCCATTTGGCTTTGTCAGAGACTCTTCACATTATCCATCTTTTCTTACTTCCCCACAGGCGGGTGCGCGACCAGGAGCCGGCATCAAGAAATCACGGCATCAGAAAATACAGAAACAAATCAGACTTGAACTCTGAACAGATCAAAAGCCCTAGGGTCTAAGAAGCAACACAGCCAGCCAGGTGTTTTCCTTCCACTGAATTCTTTATCATCGGTGCTAGATTCTATCCATTATTCATCACTGGCTATTTATTTATACAACACTTGTTTTTTGTTTTGTTTTTGAAACAGGGTCTTGTTGTGTAGCTCAAGTTGGCCTTGAACTTGGGATCCTCCTGCCTCAGCTTACCAAGTGTTGGGATTACAACTGTGCACCACTACCATGTCTGGCTTTCAGTATACCACACTCTTTCCAAACCAAGGGCCCCTCTTTAAGGTTTCTTACTCTCCTCCATCCCCCTCACTCTATCTCCCCACAGTCCTTGTCTACCAGCCAGGTTCTCCCCCGCTGAAGGACTGCAATTCATCAGGTTCACCTCATTACCTACATAAACACTTCTGAAACGGAGTCATTTTACTAAGATTTTCACATATTTCTGTAAGTCTAGTAAAGCGTGGGTGGTAATTGTGTCTGACTACACTGGATGCTGCTGCTTTGGCACTGAAGTATTTATTATAATAATAACCATGATAGCACACAGTCGCTGACCCTCAAGGTGCTTCTTAGGAAAGACAGCCAGGCAACCAGACAAGACTGATCCGCCCACCGCCCACTGCCACCCACACTCACGGGAGACACAGATCAAAGGCTCTGGAAACCCTCCCTAAACAATGGAGCCAGGCTGTGTAGAATTTCTCGAGGCATTCACAGCACGCCCACCCCTCACTAAACACACGACTCAACAGGTTAGGACAGGAAGCAAACTCTTTCCAAGCTGTAGACCTAGGAGAATGAAAGGAAACAGAAAATATTTCCTAGGGTTGCGCTTGGGGCAAGACCTTGGAACAATCACCTCTGCAGGTTGCATTTCATCATGAACGCACTTCAAATTTCCCTTAAGAAATTTCAAGGCTAGCATTTACCAGAAATGGCAATGGCTTGGCATAAATATGATTATTTGTGTTAAGCAAATCCTCTTTCTATTGTTCTAAACTTACAAGCATGGCCTGCTTTTCCACGAAGTGAGCTAATTGCCATCGTCAGGCCATGGGTGAAATCATCATGCTTTTGAGTGTATTAACAGCAATGGCAAAACTAAAACTCCAAATTCCTTTCAACACGCCGTAGATTTGGCCCTGTGGGCCTCTCTAACCTTAGCACACCCTTATTTCTCGCTCTCATTCACTGGGGTCTCACAGAGATCCTTACATGGCTTCTGGGACACCCTAAGCCCTTTGCCACCACTGGCCTTGAGGCTGGCTCCTTTCCCTCCTCTCCCTGGCGCTCCCCACATCTGCTCTCCCTCAGGCCATGTTGCACACGACAGCCAGTGTTCTTTTGAAGAAGCGTAAGTCAGATGTGCACTCCTCCACTGATAACGTTCTGTCCAACAGCTTCTCCCCCTTCTGAACGTCCTCAGTACTTCATTCTTATCTCCCTGGTGGCATTTGCCACTTTCTGGCCACTGTCATCATTATTTATGCTTTGTCTAGAATATTTCTCACTTCCCTATTTCAATACTCTCAAGGACAGTGCTTAGAACTGTGATTCATGGATGGACAGATGGATGGACGGACAGACAGACAGATGACGGACGGACGGATGGATGGATGGAATGACAGAAGAATGAAGAGCGAAAGGGAGAAATACAGGCAGTAGAACTGTAAGAAAAGCTGAACAAAAATCTGAACACACAGAAATGTCCCAGAAGTCTAGGGATCTGCTTTGAAACTTCACCAACATAATTTCCAAATTACCCCAACACAGTAGAGAGGTTTTTGTTGTTTACATAGTATTTAATATTTAAAAAGCTAATGTTTCAGATCCATGTGGAGAAAGGAACAAAGACTTGTGAGGGGAATGTGATATTTTCAATCAAAAGAAGCGTCTTGGACTTCCTGTCAGGTTGCTGCTCAGGACAGATGAAACCTTTCTGCCCCAGCACCTGCCCAGCTGTGGCCTCTGAGCTTGGAGCTGCAGGATGGTGGTGGCGGTGGCGGGGGGCTTCTGCCACCACTCAGGAGAGCAGCAAGCCTAGGGCTGCAGTGGGGAAGGCGCGAGGGCTTGCTGCAGGCTGTGGCACATGAGCTAAGGGTGCAGTGATCGGCGGCCTTGACAGGCAGTGTGCTTGGCTGGGGTGCGCAACAACCTCAGGCGCTAGGAATTCAGGCACGTGTTTGAACCTGACAGTGTGTGCTGATTGCTGTTACGTAGAGCTTTGCTGCTTTTGCTGCTGCTTCAGCTGCTTATGCACTAATACCAACCCAGTGAAACAGCAGCATGTTTCAGTAAATTACCTGTAATCCCCTGTGAATGAATCCAGGTAGGAGTTATTTCAAGACAACACTCAGTTCTCTTCCTTTTTTTGTACCAGGAACCAAACTCATGGCCTCATGCTTGCCAGGCAGGTGCTGGGCTGCCGAGCTGTGTCCTCGGCCCCTCTCTTCCTTATTGAAAGGAAAGATGTGGGCCGTTGTTTCCTTTGCTGCAACTTGGGCTCCTCTTCCCTTTCTGAGATATCAAATTTTTGTCTCTCTTTTTGCAGCTCTCTCACCTTGGTTACTATGATGCTGCACTCCCAGGCTTCCTCCTGGTGTCTGACTTCCCCGATCTAGTCCTGCTGGCTCCTTTCCTCCTCTGATCCCACCCAAATGTTGGCATTTCCCAAGGGTCAATCCAGAACCTGCAGAAATCCTCTCCCTCCTTGGGTTGCCTCACCCAAGGGAAACGGTTTCATAACCATGACCCATGTTGCCCTCCCAAGGTGGTTCCTAGGCCTGACTTCATCCTCAGCTTTAGGCTCTCCTGCCTAGACAGCCACTCTACTCATCCAGCCTCCTAGCTCAAAGCTCTTTAAACAAAACCCGTTGAAAACCAAACATGGTCATGCCTTCAAATTGGAAAGCCAGCATCTATCTGTACAGCTCCTCCACCTTCCTCACCTACTACACCCTACTCTTTTTATTTACTACACCCTATTGAACACCGAATCTTACTGATCTTTCACCAAACATGTATCTCAAATCCGCCCAAGTCTGTCTCTATGATAGCTTTTCTGGACCAAAGTCCACTCATCTCTTGACAGTCACAGCTTCCTGAGTGAATTCCCTACAACTTCCTTGCCTTCCTCCACTTTGCAGTCAGAAAATCTTTGCAAAGTACAGACTTTATCACTGCCTCTCTGCTTAAAGTTCTCTGATGCTTTTCCTTTCCGTTTAGGTGACACATCAGAATTCTTCAGCATTGCTTACAAGGACTACCATGAATTTACCTGTAATCCCACCATTCTTGGAGGCTGAGTCAGGATAAAAGGTTTAACCCCGGGCAGTTTAATAAGACCCTATCTCAAAAAAAAGCCTGGGATGTAGCTCAATGCAAAGGTCCTAGGCTCAGTCTCCAGTATGAAAATGAATGAATTAATTAAGTAACACATAATAAATAAATAAAATTAAGCAGCGCAGAGGAAGCAGAGACATGAAATACATGTGAAATGAATGACACCCCACTTGGTCGTATTTTAGGTGATAAGGTTGGGAAAACAGGTAAATTCGTGGTAGTCCTTGTACTTTAGCAAATATTCAAATTACTCAGCAATTTTGAAGTCTACAGCACAATATACCTGTTACCTATCAGTATTGTACTGAGACACGAGAAGCTACAATACTATATGCAAAAGTCAGTCTTCAAATCCAATGAAAATATATGAATATTTTGAATCCTATACTTATAGGTGAGAAGAAAAATGGTTATGAGTTTTTTCGAATTTTAAAATTTCCTACATGGGATTTTCTTTCTAAAGTTTAATACATTTCTTAGTTTGGGGGAATACATTATAAGAAAATCTGAACATTTTATTTAAACTGGTCTTAAACCTCATGGTATACATGAAGTTGTGAACATCTTATTTCAGGTTTGTCTTTTCAACAGTCACAATACGTTTACTACTAAGTATAAGGGTATTTCCCTCAGTAAGAGACTTAACTAAATTTAGTCTTCTTGTTCACATTTTTTTTTGTGAGGAATTGAACTCAGGACCATGTGCTTGCCAGGCAGGCACTTGTGCCGCTGAGCTACATCCCAGGCCCTTGCTCATATTTTTGCAACTGTGCTTTAAACCAGCACAAGCAAACACGGTACCTACCTTGCCTGACCCATTTGCTTTTCAGGAAATATAATGCACATGCAGTGCACATAAGACTGTGACATGAAGCACTGTGAGAACAGAACCACAGAGCTGAGCTCTCTAACTGCATAATTCTGGATTATAGCACATCGATAAATCATGTCAACTCTAACTAACCCAAAGTCATCAAGGGTCAATGAAAGTCAAAGCACCATATTTTCCTTTTGAGTGATTATGGACCAAACGAGGCACAGATTTTCACTGACAATTGCATAATACACTGTGTCACAACCTAGACCTGGGAGCCTGTGTGTGGGTGGCAGGTGCCTCAGCTTGGTGGATGGAGACTGCCCCAGGATACTGCATGTGGAGATGTCTCCTCTAATGCCCCACTGGGATGCCAGGGCCCAGGCAGATCACGCAGAGAGGGAACACCCCAGTAAGCAGGACTGGGGACATCATTTTTTGTCTGACCACCAAAGGATGTTCATGAGGGTAAAGTGGAACATGATGGCTCAATCTGAGTGAGTTCAGAGCTGAAAGGGAAGAGAGGGTCAAGACACAAGAGGTACCTTTGGCATCTTTAAGGAATCTGCCACAGGGTGGTTGCTATAGGTTAGAACCTCATCAAGTATCTATAAAATATTCAGCCACCCACTTGTAACCCCACATCCCTCTGGTCACAGCAGTGGAGATTTCCATACTTCACTGATGCTATCTACAAAGAAAAACGTGCCAATATAGAAAGGACATTGACTGAGATTCAAAGAGGACTTGCCCTCTGAGCATTTCCTACACAGTCTAGAAAAAAATGTCTGATGTCCCTTTAGGAAACAGGTCAAATAAAAGAAATCATAGAGTTTGGTTCAGGAAGAGATAACATCTAAAGCGAAGAAAACCAAAGAGAAATCACATTTAAGGAGGCTGAAGAAAGAAATGTTTTAAAAGAAATTCTGGCTTTTATGGAAATGCGTTT
This sequence comes from Dinomys branickii, assembly GCA_004027595.1. NCBI lineage: Eukaryota > Metazoa > Chordata > Mammalia > Rodentia > Dinomyidae > Dinomys > Dinomys branickii. Next base: position 46,163 of record PVLD010003088.1, read on the forward strand.
TGGAGTATGCATTAAATGTGGTTTTCAATCATATAAGTTTATTTTTGTTAGCTCCTCTCAAAAGTTACCTAATAAATCTTTCTCTTTAAATATTTTATTGTTTTAATGAATAATATGGATTATTTTTTGCCATCATTACATCCCTTCACAAACACACTTAACTATGTGCGTGTGCTTTTCATGTTTTATTAAATTCCCAATTTTAACAAACGATGGCAATTTGGATGCATTTTACAATGGTGGGAAAGTATGCATTAAGTGCATATATAATATCTTCCCTAAAGATTATTTTCTGAAAAAATTCTATTTGAAAAGAATACACAGGGGCTGGGGACATAGCTCAGTGGCACAAGTGCCTGCCTGCCAAGCACAAGGTCCTGAGTTCAATCCCTGGTACCAAAACAAAAAAGGATAAATGAATGCCATATTGCACAAAGTCAGAAGAATGAATTAAATGAGCCCAAACATCTGTATACATGCATGAAGAGAGATAACAACTACCCCAAGAAGAGAATGGACCACAGAGGCCCCCTAGGTTATAGGACGGGGTTAGAGGACTCTACGACATTATAGGCCCAACAGTGTCCTGATCTCAGCAGCACAAATGTTCAGCTTCTCCACTGGCACCCCTCAGCCACGTCACATGTGGCCTTGCCTCTAACCCTCACATATTTAAGCACCTTCAGATCCCCTCTTATCATGGCGCAGCTTCTCGGAGAGGCAAGAGCGGTGAGTTTGCAAGCAGACCAAACTGAGATGGGAAATGATCTTTGACTATTGGGAATCATTCCCTTTTTCCAAGAACACAGTGGTAATTCTTTGAAATAGAGGCGTGTGTAAAGCTTATGTGGTCAGTGTTTGGGCTGGGAAACTGATCCTTTCCTGAAACGCCCCAGCAGTCTGCAGCCTAGAACAAGAAATAACTTCTGGACATGACTGTATATACATATTCAAAATGTCAACACTAACTGAGCAACAGTGATGGTGATACAGAAAGATTTATTCTATCTCAACTGACCTGGCCTTGGGGCTTTTTCCACTGAAGTACTTGGTCAATTCCAAGTTACACGATACTCTAACAACAGAACTAATCAAAGAAAGGAGGACACTTGGTAATTTGAAATTTGCCCTTTTGTTACTGGCCCACAAATTAGATCTGTACTTAGTTTTAACTTGTGCTTCTCTGATAGTTTTAAAGGAAAGGCCAATATATTTGACCCACATCAAGAGAGGCTTCTGATGTCCCATCCAGAGACACAGGAGATTGTACTTATGAGAGATTAAGATTCCACCAAATTTGAACACTAATTTAAATGAATATAATAAAAATTCAAAACTTAATAAAAATTAGAAATAAACCAGGGGGTTATCTTAGTGATAGAACATTCAACTGGCAACTGAAAAATGGCACTGTTCCTAAGCTATGTGGCTCTGGTCAAGGCAACTACTCTTCAGTGCCTCAATTTTCCAGCCTATAAAACTATTGTGCTTGCTGGAGCCCAGCTCCACTATGACCAGTTGTGGCAGCCTGGTAGTTAACATCCCTAAGTCGGTGTCATCTTCATCTGTGAGAGCAGAGGCTGTTGTAGAACCTGTATGGCCCATTCTAGTTTTCTGATACTGTAGCCAGAGAAAAAGTGGTGAAGGGCAAAACTTTTTTGTCAGAAATAGGCTACATAACTGCAGCTGAACATCTGGATAATTTTTTCACTTTTTAATTTAGTTCTGGGAGATGATTTGGCTGCAATTTTTTTCCAACATGAAAATGTATATTCCCACAATAAATAAAAATAAAATCTATAAAAGACACAGCTGGGAGTGGTCAACAAGCCAGCCCCGAAGAAGCCCAGGGCATGAATGCGTTTGATGAATTGGTCTCCACCTCTCTTCCGAGAGGATGGAAGGAAAAGTTTCCAGCCTTCCATTGATCAGTGTCTGAGAAGAGCCATTCTCTCCTACTTTTGTAACAGAGACATACATAAGCACACATTTGTCCAGCAGGAAAGGACTTACGCAGACACACAGTCACCCACAGACACTGAGAAGAATGCTTTTGGCTTTGGATAGGATTCAAATATTACATCATCTATCTGGCAATTATATTAGAATAGAACCCCAGTAATGATTCAGTAACCCACTAGGCTTACTCTGTGACTAAATTAGAGTATTCCAGAAACAGTGGCACTCCTGTTTCTGCACTGGTCTAGATGTTTCAAATCTTGTCCTTGTAAATTTCTCCAGAAAAAACAAATGTCAATATGGCTGAGCTACTACAAGCTTAAATAGGAAATCTATTCCCAGGATTGCCTCAACACCTTAATTTTATGTCATGACTTTCTCAGAAACACTGATCACATATCAACAATTTTCCCCAGTTTCTTGGAATAGTGAAGCTGCTGGCATTAACTCAGTGGCTGTCCCAGTTTGGGACACCCAGAATTTATGTCTATGTGGGAATTTCCAACTTGCACTCCAGGATCTAACCTGTTTCTATACTCTTGCTTGCTCTATGGGTTTAAATATAAGGTAGAGGTTTTTATTTTACCAAAATTATCCCTCGGGGGAAAAAAAGGATCACATTTAAGTCCTTCTAAAATGTTGTATATTATAGGTCACTTTCTCAATTATTTAAGTATTGCTTGGGGAAGACACAGTAAGCAGAAATGATGTCAATTGGTGTGATAGACACTTATTGATAAGAAAGAGGCCAAGCTACCCAGCATAATTCTTGGCGGGCAGCACCTCACAACTGCAGTGCTACAAGCTGTCATACAGAAGTGCAAGATAACTGCAGGGAGGACCACGATGTGCACGTCAGGAAAACTTCCACACTTTTAAAATATTTTGGAAATGCTGCACTTTTCAGGGGCAGCATCAAAAAGTAGATTTAAATAGGATGGCATCCCAAGTTGTATATCTTATGAAAGTAGACTAGCAGTGGCAAACATGTGAAAGTTGAAGGTAAACAAAAAGAGTGTAACTACTTCACAAAATGTGAATGAATGGATACTCTTGTTAGTATATTATTTTGTAAACAATGTGACTTTAAATATGCCTATGTGACTAATGCGTTACTAAATTATATAAAGAGACACTTGACTCCTACAACTACATTGCTGAATGCCTCCACAATCAAGTTGGCCAAGACTCTTTCTGGGAGAGAGATGTGAGGATCTTCCCATTGGAAAGTGAAAGACAGTCTTATGTGGGGTCGTCTTATGTTTGGGGCATTTTCTACAGTGAGAGATTTGATGCCTCTGCACACAATCAGGGACGGTGAGCAATAACAGGCAAGGAGAATGAATGATATGAAATTCCATCTTGAAATTCTTGTCCTCTTTGGGTTCCTTGCCAGGTACTGCACTTGTGTTACTGGGTAGAGCTTGGAGGCGTATTTCCGCCTAAGCAGAGAGCTCCTCATTACCTTTCTTGGGTTGATGCGAGAGAGTAAAGAAGAGGCCTGCTATAGATTGGATTGGAGTGCCCCAAAAAAGCTTGATCCCCAGCCTCATGGTGCTAGTGGGAGGTGGTAAAGTCTAGTAGGAAGTCTTAGGTGATTTGCAGTATGCTGTTGAAGGGGACTGTGAGATCTCTCTCTCTCTCTCTCTGTCTCTCTCTCTCTCTTCCCGCCCCCTGCCCTCCCTCTCTGTCCTCACCATGAGGTAAGCAGTTTGCTCCACCATTAGTTTCCAGCCTGAAACTCAGACCCACCACAGACCCTAAAGAAATAAGTTTCTCCATTCCGGCACCAAAATTTCTGAAATTTTGATCCACAATTTTTCCTCTCTTTGTTACAATAATGGAAAGCAGACTGACACAAGCCTTCGAAGAATTTACCACCTAAAACTCAGCAGGTAATATACTGACATCCAGGACTCACAGGGTAGCGAGCTGGAAAGTAATACTGAACACATACTGAGAGCTTGCTGGGTAATTTGTAAAGTGTTTTCCCTGTAATGACCATGACACTTTATTATCCTCATTCTAGAGATGAGTAAGCTAAGTAACAGAGTGACTTTCCCAAGTCCCAGTGTAAATGTCCCACAGTGGTCACCGGCAGGGCTAATATTTCAACCTGGGCAGTCTTAACCCAGGGCTTGCCCTTTTATGCATGATCCTATAGCATTTAACCCCTTTAAATAATCGACTCTGTGAGGGAGCACAAGCCTTTCCAGGGATGCTTTCTACTACCCACAGCATCTCTTTCCCAATGTCAAAGCATGGGAGACAGCAAATGATCTATAACAAGCTTGAATTCTAAATTCACCGATCTCAAAGAACAATTGCGTTAAAGTGCACTTGATAACTGAATCCAACAGCATCATATTAACCACCATTTTTTGCACATACACTTAGGTAGCTGATACCAGCTGTTACTCCTATGTTGCTGGAATTCTGCCTTTGCCTGGGAAAACCAGCTCCTCCCTCCCGACTCCCCCTCTTCTCGGTGCTCACTCTAATTGTATTCTGTTGTTCCTCTCTCTTCTTACGTGTTGAGCTTTCTTTCCTCTGTGCATCTCAAGTAATCTCATCTGTGCTCAAGGCTTTTATTTTCCCCCTATGGGTTCTCAGATTGTATCTCATAGTTCTCTTTTAAATTTTAAAAATCAAAGTTCTAGCTCTTCCCTGGGACTTGGGGATAACTCCAATTGCATCTCCGATTCAACAGACCCCATGAGAACTTCCTCCCTCCTCCCCACTCACGGCCCAACCTTGTTCTCAAGTCTGATCCTTCCTATGGTCTTTATTTCCTTCAGTGGCTTTGCTATTGAACCAGTCACTGGAAGCCTTGGCTCCGTCTTGGCCTGTTTCTTCTTTCAGACCATTTTACCTTCCTTGTATCCCTAACACACACCCATTGGATCATCAAGTTATTTAGATTTTACCTTGGAAGTACTTAGTGCTTGTGTAATCTATTTCTGTTTCTGTTTTGATTTGTTTTTCCAGTGATAAAGATCCAACCCAGGGCCCCCTGCACGATAGGCAAACACTCTACCACCAAGCTGTGTCCCTGCCCTGTCATCTGCTTCTGCTATGCTGTTTGCAGTGTGGTGATGAAAACCTTCATCATCCCTCACTTGGACAATGCAGGGACATTTATTTGGTTCTTCTAGTGCCTCTGGACCTGTGAGTGAGCTTCCTAAAACCTAAGCCTAATCCTGTCTATCCAGCTTACAAAACCTCCACCGCTGTTCTCTACCTACAAGGCATATTCTAACAGTATAGACCAACACATATGGCCCCTCATAACCAAATTCTCTGCTGTATTTGTAGTTGTACGTTCATCTGCTTCTCATTTGGTCTTGAGTCATACCTCTCCCTGGAACTATGATCCAGACACTGGAGCTACTTCACATCCTTTCGTACCAAGCACTGAGCTCCTAAAGAGGAACCTCTTGTGTTACTGATTCTGGGCATCTGAGTTCACCATACCTGCACTGCTGGCTCTAGACTTCTTAAGGAAATGCAGTTGCAGATGTTTTAAGGCAGCTCATGATAATCTTTCATCTTTTCTTTTGTCTTTTTGAGACAGGGTCTCTCATTATGCAGTTCAGGTTGGCCTTGAGCTCACTTTGTAACTCAGGCTGGTCTCAAACTCACAACAATCCTCCTGCCTCAGCCTTCTGAGTGCTGGGAATACAGGCATGCACCACCATACCCGGCAATAATCTTTCATCATTTCAACAACTCTACAAGGTTACACAGTGCTATTGCTACAGTTTAACAGGTAAAGAAGCAGATCCCAAGCAGTTGAGGAGCCTGACAGATTCCTAAAATGGAACTGATAAGTGAATTAGTTCACTTAATAACTAATAAGTGAATTGACCAAAATTTTTAGCCAAGTCAGGCTGACTGTCAAATTCATACCTTAGCTCAACCCCTGCTAATTATTTCTATTACTATAATTCCACTTACAGGAGAACAACCAGGAAGTAACATCTCTGCTTCAGGCTCTTGTATGTGCAGCCGCAGCACCCCTAGATGAGGGTCACTTTGGGACAGGGCAGGTACCACACCTTAGACTTCCAGCACATCCCAGCATCCCAAGAATGGAAAAGTACTATAGGTGTGCTCTACCCTAACACCAAACTTTTCATAGTCTCAGTGAGCATCCAAATGAAGCTTATTAAGGAGGAAGTGTAATATCTTAAGCAGTCTATCTCCAAGGAACAGGAAAGTCTGAACAATCCCAGGCACTGGCTGATATGTCCAGATGCGCACCCTTGAGAAGGGAGAGTCCTCACTCTGTGCTCTGGAGTCTGATTTTATTAAGTAACTAGTGGCATACTACATGTTAATTTTTGTTACCTAGAGCTAACACATATATACACTCTCAACTGTGGCCACAGGGAAAATTACTTCAATAATCACATCATGTAAAAAATATGTACCTTGTTCCCTTATTAGTTTTACAGTCTGGTTTAAAATCTCCAGCCTAAGACCCCCTGGATCAAAGGCCAGCTCTGTCTCTGCAATAGCTACCTGTGTGGCCTTGGGCAAATCTTCCATTGCTCACTTTTTACATGGAGGGATTCCAATTAGCTGATCCACCAGCAGCCTCTTTCAATGCTAATATTCACAGGCTATTATTTTTAGGATGTTTTCCCCAAGGCTATTTTGATTCTAACCCTAAGGAAAACTATACTACATGGCCACTTTCATACATTAATTTTTTTTAATTGCATATAATTACACTATACATGTTTTGATATACCTAATGAAGTGGCTATTGTAATCAAGAAGATTAACACACTCATCGTTTCACATAGTTAATCACTTTTTTGTTTTCAGAACCCATACAGGGTTTCTGAAATGTAGTCAGGAATGATGGGGTAGAAGTAAAACCTTAGACTATTTTACAATAAAAGAACTGTAATCAATATGTCGTGAAAATTGCTCATGGCCTTGAATCTGATGAAATGACTCAAATGAACAAAGCAATGTAAACATAATCATACAGGAAGACAGGGTTAGATAGAAGTTAGGAGTTGTGGAAAACCCCGTTATGTGTTGTCTTAGCTGACACACACACACACACACAGCAAACAGTTGCTAGGTTCTCAGACAGTTTTGTTTACACGAAAGTAATTTCTCACCACATGACAGCCACTGGGTGTCTGAGATAAGATCAAAAGATATATGACATAGGTGCCCTGTAAATGCCTCTTGAGTGACTATGACATGAAAAGGACATTATGCAAAGCTTAGGAGTGTTGCTAAGACTCCAAACGAGCCATGAGTTACAGAATTATCAAAGGAGTTCCTTTTCAGTCTTTGTGGTGTTTCCAGTCATGGAAAAACTTCCCATCAAATCCTATTAATGAAAACACACACTTTGCAAACAGTTCATATACCAGCATATTACTGCTTAAACAGGTGCCCCCTGGGCAAAAAAGAAAGGAACCCAGATGAAACATTTAAAAAACAGAAAACAAACAAACAAAAGCAAAATCCCTTCCTTTGGCACAGCCTGGTGGCGGCACAGTTTTTAAACGGGGCAGATTTCCCTCACATTAGTGTCATTTTAAACCACCTGGGAGAGCCCCAGATGGGGAGGGGAAAGGCGCTCTAAAGAGGTTCTTGACAAAGTGGAAGCCCCGGGAGGTCTGCAGTGAAAGGTGAGTTCACAGCCCGTGGCTGCGCGAGGCCCACTCACCTTCCCTCCTGGAGGTGGCCGCGGCCGCAGGCAGGAGCAGCGCGACGCCGAGGCAGCTCAGCCAGAGCGCAGGCATGGCCGGGCGCCTGTGCAGGGTCGGTGCCGGCGCTCTGGCGGCGGCGGGGAGCTCTCCTCTGCGCCCGGCTGTGCCGTCCTTCTCCGTGATCAGGTGGTTTTATCGACTCTTCTACCTGACTCAGTCCTGACAGGAAGAGAGCCTGTGTTTGAGGGCGTGACTCACCTGTGAACAAGGAGGACCCAGCCCTCCGAGGCAGACAAACACACAGAGCGCAGGGAGCTGCAAAAGCGCTCACCCCAGCCCGGCTGCCCCCTGCGCCGCCCGCCGCACCGAGGGCGCACACCTGGCCAGGCCAAGGGTGTGGCCCAGGGATCCCTCTCCTGGAATGTGCCAGAGCCATCCTTCTCTCCCGGGGCTGGTTAGGGCAGAAATCATGAGGTGGATAGCAGCCTCTCCCTTCCTCAAACCGGGAGGCCCAGTCTCAGGGTGCAGGCTAATGGCCCCCTGGGCTCTGCTCTAAAAGACATCAGGAGAGACGGGTCAGTCCTGGAATCCTGCCAGCATCTTCTCCACCTTCCCAGCTTGGCTGGGCCTTCCAACCTCAGAAACACAGGAGCCCTGCCCCAGCTCACCACCTCCAAGCTGGACCAAGTGTTCCTCTCCTGGGCTTCCCTAACTATCCGGCTCCTTAAGGCACAGGCCAGACCAGCCTCCCTATAAAGACTAGATCACTCTGCATTCCTAACGATGAGCATCTTGCACTTTCAATATTCGGTAAATGTTCTGTTCAGTTGCATAAGAAAGAAGATCCAGAGTCTGTGTTCCTTTAGCATTCTAGAGCATATTGCTCATGCCATTTGCATGGTCCCACTGAAAAATTGAAAATTAAAAAATTCTTGAGACTGGCAGCATCATCCAAGTGCCCTGTGCTAGGTGAAGTGAGTAATATCTAAAAAGCTGCAAATCTTGGTAGGTTCTACTCTGTAACTTCTCCCGAGGTGGCGGGTGGCAATAATTGAGAGGTAGCTAACACAGACAGTACTTTGGAACCTGCTAAGGCATTCTGTGAGGCTGAGGCAGAAGGATAACAAATTAAAGTCCCACTTGAGCAACTTAGTGACCTAAAGCAAGAGCCTGCCTCAGAGTAAAAGAGGGCTGGGAATATAGCTCAGTGTGAAGGTCCTGGATTTAATCTCCAGTACTGCAAAAAAAAAAAAAAAAAAAAAAAAGAAAGAAAAAGAAAAAAAGGAGAGGTGAGTTCCTGTTAGGGATATAAATATTACTAGAATTGATATATGCCCAACCTGTCCAATGCAACCATTTCTCTTTCCCACCAACAAGGCCTGTAAATCTTCCAGGAAGAACCTATTCACTTACTCAGTGATAACTGTTCCATGGATAACAACTAACAAACAATATGCTACATGTGGCTGAGTGGATGGCTTTGTACAGAACAGGGAGCATGAATGAGATCTTCAGTCACAACCAGGATCTGAATTCAGCACCAAAGAACAGCAGAGGCAGGCAGGGTCTTGCAAACTGGCCCTTACCTGATTGAAAATCTGCACCACAAAAACTTAGAAAAATTCCAGTTTTCTCATCCTAGTCCCAATGATCTTCTACTCAGCCCAGTATTCAAACAAATAATATAAAGATGCTTCTCTCTTAAAACTCAATGTCCAGTTGTTGCTAACATTTTAGTTCCTAGAGATGAAATATATCTATCTCTTTTTTTGTTACTGGGGATCAAACTCAGGACCTTGCGCTTGCCAGGCAGGCACTTGTGCCACTGCGCTGTATTCCTGGCCCATGAAATATATCTAGAGTTTTCCTTCCCAAGAGCTGGTGCAGGTTGGAGACAGAGAGTACCATGCTCAGTGCATGTCTACTCATCCTTGTGGTGCAACGCCTGATAGTCCCGCAGAAGCAAGGAACAGGGCCTTGCAAAATAAAGCCTGGAAGATGCATTTTATTTAGCATTGGTTGCTATAGTTGGTCATATCTTAAAACCTGAAACAGAAATTTTCATCTACATCATTTTGGGGCACCAATACTAGTAATATTATACGTAGGTACTTCCTATTGATTGTCAGTCACTGCTTAAATCCTTAATGATATCAACCCTTTAATCTTCAAAAGAACCCTACAAATCAGGTTACTGTTAGTTTCCCCATCTCACAGATAAGAAAACACAGACATGGAAAGGTCAAGCAACATACTGAAAGTGGTAAAGCCAAGACTCAAAACCAGGTATGCTGGCTACACAGTTCTAAAACTCTTTTGTTAGTCAATTGAAAAGCATCATAAAGACAAATTCATGACAGGGAATGAATTGAGCACACAATCAAAGGTTATTCATCAACTACCATTGCAGCCTGGCCAGATTGTAGATTATTGGCACGCATCCACAAAGCTAAGTCACAAAGGGCTCTGACAACCATTACTGATTTTCCCAAGGTGTTAGCTCTGAAGGACACTTCGAGGTCACCTGGGCCAGGGGCAGAAATGGGAAGCAGGCCCCTGGGGTCTATGCCAGCCATCCGCCTCTTGTATTTGTATGGTACCAAATTTTAAACCTTTCTGTACAATGTAAATACTTTTAGGCCTTTAGACAGGCGCTAACAGTTTTTCTTATTTCCTACCTCTTTGTCTTCTGAGTTTTTTCACACATCTGAACAACCTGCCTGCTCTGGTGTTGTCCTCAACTTTGTTCAAGTACAGTGTCAACCTCCTCCAACTAGTGCATTGCTGGAGCCAAGAGTGCGCTCATGGTCAAAAGTCAAAGCCCTGCAAGAGATTCCTAGGGTCAAATTCTGACCTCCCTGCTATCAAGGCACTTAGTTTTCTCTGAGCCTCAGTTTCCTAATCTATAAAACGGAGATACTAATGAAATGCTGACCTACCAGTAGTAAGGGTGTTTTTTGAAAATTAGATGAATTAATGACTTATCTAGTGCTCAAAACATCAGGCCCATTCATGCACTATACAAATGTAGCTGTAATAGTAATTTCTACTATTATTAAGCATTAATGGTATTGATGTTACTGTTATATTATCACTAAGTACCAATTTTTCCTTGCTATAATTACTAGCATATGAGAAAAGTGAGAATTTTACTTCAATTCTACTGATTATTTTATTATAATTTTAAAATTCTATGGAATTCTTGGCCTAATCCGAGTTCATGCCAGATTCCCCCAATATTTACTTGGAAGCTATTAATTAAATTATGATTTTGTGGGGCATGGTAGCACACTCCTGTAATCCCAACACTCAGGTGCCTGATGCAGGAAGATCATCGTGAGTTTGAAACCAGCCTGTCCTACAAGGTGAGCTCAAGGCCAGCCTGAATTGCACTGTGAGACTGTCTCAAAAAGATTTTTTTAAATGTGATTTTGCTATAAAACGGGAAATTTCCTTCACACAGATTTTTAACTAAATGTCTTAAATTTTTTGCATTATTTAATGAGGCAGGTTGGGATCTTATTTTTCAGGTAAAATGTAAACATAAGATGGCTTAGGCCGGGCATGGTGGTGCATGCCTGTAATCCCAGCACTCGGGAGGCTGAGGCAGGAGGGTCGTTGCAAGTTCGAGACCAGCCTGGGCTACAAAGTGTGGGGCCAGCCACAACTGAATAGCGAGACCCTGTCTCAAAAAGACAAAAAAAAAAAAAAAAAAAAAAAAAAAAAAAAAAAAAAAGATGGCTTAAAATAATTCCTATAATTAGTACATGATTTTCAAAATCAACCAAATTCTGCTTGCTCTTCTATGTGACTCAAAAATATCTTTTTTCAAATCTAAAGAAAAGTCAACTTGGGGTAGGGGATATAGCTCTGTGGCATAAGCACCTGCCTGGCAAGCACAAGGTCCTGAGTTCCATTCCCGGCACCAAAAAAAAAAAAAAGACCCTCTGGGCTCTGATAGTTCAAAAGTCAACTGGATACTATTCAGCAATGGAAAGAACCAAACTGCTGTTTATACCAAATGAGTCTCAAAGTGCTACATTAAGTGAAGGAAGCCAAACACAGAAGATCCGATTCTATGCACTCCCATCAACGTGAAATTCTAGAAAAAGTACACCAACAAAGCAAGAAAACAGATCGGTGGTTATCAAGGGTGGAACTTACTTCCCATGGGGCATAGGGTAATTTTTTAATGGGAAGAAATATTCTGAAATATGATATGGTCAAAAGTAAGCCAACTGTATACTTAAGATTTTAAAATTTAATTGTGCATAAATTACACTGTAGTAAGTTGGCATTGCAAAACAGAAGCTCAAAGAATCTATTTGATAATTAAAATGAGACTTCAAATGTGCAAAGGCAAAGCGACCGCCATCAGTGTTTGCATACATAGTGACAAAGCTACAGTTTTTAGCCCAGCCCTTACAGCTTGTTCTGATGACCTCTAATCTGCAGTTAAAAGTGTTTAGGGAAAAATATACTTCCCTCCACCCCAGTCCTACAGGAGGACCCTTTTCTAGAAACTTGTCTGTATTGTCAATTTACAAAAGTTAAGAGATGCCTTTGTGAACTGTTTGCTGAGAAGCACAATTTCAAACCTATCTTAAATTTTGGTTCTAGAAATCAGCCCTTGGACTTGTGCCTCACCCTCCTGAGAAGCGCCATATTCTTACAGGGTGTAACTTCCGGGATCGTGGGGGTTAATGCCCCGAAGAGACGCTGCCGCCACAGCTCCGGTGCCCGGATGTTCTCACAGGGTGCGGCAGGCTAGGCTGAGGACCTGGAAGCCCCTTTGTCCATTGTTGTATTTACAGTTCAGTCATCACCCAAGGGACTTTTCTTTTTACAGTGCTGTATAAATCAGTTCACAGAGCTATTATCTCTGCCCTACAAAGCCCCGAATAGCATTACAAGTGACATGTTGATTTTTGCCTTGAGTTCCATCATTACCTTAGTCAACTTTCAGAAGGAATGTCTGGCATGTCACCCACTTTCAAACTCGCTTATGATAAAAACTGAAGCACTGGCTGTTAATGTGCCAGCAAGAGATGGAGCTGTTGGTCCCTGCCCCTTAAAACATCTTTCCCAGAGAGTTCTCTTTATAAGCGCATTTGCATTAAAATTTTAAATGCAAAATGCATCACTCAGAAAAAAAACTTGTTTTAACTTCCCTTTGTTCTTAATAAGCAAAGGAAAATGTCCATAGATGGAAACGGTTCGGGGTTTTCTGGATCAGCTGCGTAAATTCTCCAACCTTGGCCAGACTCCAGAAAACCATGCTCTCTGAAGCAAAGCACTGGCTAAACTGGCAAGCTTCCACTTTGTGCAGAAACGTATAGAGTGTGCCCGCTGTGGATTTTTGGAGAGCTGTAGCGGCCTAGCCAGAACCGAAGTATTTATGCCTTTTATTCATTAAAAGGACCTGACCCTTTTCCTGTGGTCAGCTAGGGATACATCCGGGCAGGGAGGTGGTAGGGAATCAATGCACAAAGAACAATCTCATCTACATCTTTTTTGATGTAGCTGTTACAGACACAAATGCTCAAACCCATTGTTTGTTTTACAATACAACGAATGAGAGGGAACAAGAAGAGGGGCACATGTTTAGAAAAAGACAAAACAGGCAAAGAAAACACGACAAAACAAGAGGGAAATATTCTTAGACAAGTTGAATAGATGTCTGGGTGTTTCAGGTGTGGTGTCCCCTTAGACTAAAATGTGGTCATCAGCTCATTTGTGAAATGTTGGCTAGTAGGTAAAACACTGCACGTGGTTCCCAACCACCCTTACATGCGGACCGCAACTCTTCAGGTTTGAATGAGAGGGAGAGGCCCAAGGAGCCCGGCGCCGCGAATGTCCTTCTCTTGTTGCAGTGGTGGGGACCAGCCCAAACCCCCGGCAGACTTGACAAGATAAGGATGAAAGCGAGAAGTGGCCGCCCTTGGATCAGAGATTCCCCCCCTTGCCTCTAGAAGGAAGAAATGAAAGCAGGAAACAGTATTTCTGAATGAGCTGTTAAATTTAAATCTGAAACATTGCCACCTTTCATAATTTAAATGATTAAATCTGAAAAGCTCGTAGCATTTAGAGTCTATTCCTGTCTTAAGAAGCTCTGGGTGCTTAAATATTTAATAATTTTGACAATTATAATAAAGACAGCCAAGCTGTATTGAATATCCTGCTTGTGTCAGGAGCCTTGGCGGGGGCTGGAGTTCATTCCCAATCACTCTCTGATGAAGCAGATGCTATTATATCATTCTCATGTTGCACTACACAGTCTCTTTCACAAACTCCTGCCAATACCTTATTCAAGTTATTGTTCATCTACAACATAAAAGCAAATTCAGGCTCTCACTGGACTACACACTTTTCCGGGTTAGAAAAATCAGTTAGCATTCAAACAAAATACAAGACGTTCAGTACTTATTATGGTCACTCTGTTCTGCAGTGACCTCCTCCTGCAGACCAGCAACACACAACTTTGGCTTTCAGAAGTACATCTTCCTTTCCACATTACCTGTGGTCATTCTTCAGTGCAAGATTTCAGACTCTTATGCAACATCCTTGAACAGCAACCAGTCAGGTACTGCATGGTTTTCTCTTGACCTCGCACCTTAATCCAGGTATGAGAGCACTTTATGAACTCAGTTCAACATCTTAGAATATTTGGAAGATGCTTTAAGACAGTACAAAGAGCCAGAGTAGTCTGAAAGAGCTCAAGAATTTAGTAGCTATATCCCTGGGTTCAGCTTTTCCAGGGCTTGGTTGCCCAGAAATCCCCAAGCATTCCTGGGTGGTTCTTTTGCAGAAAATCTCCAATCAGATCTGATTTTGGTTAAAAGGTGGAATTTCTCAGTTGCACTGTAATTATGGAAAGAGCCAAGATTACAGAAAAAAAATCACCATCCTAAGATTTTCTTCTAGCCTCAGTATGTCTATCTAGATCAATTCAAAAAAGAATTAGTACAGTGATTCAGACAACAAACCAAGGTGACTTTTGTCTCCAGTACCCAGTTATGTTAAGTGAATGTATTTTAGGCTTGAATTATTTGGACAATTTTTTCTTCTTTTTGTATGACTACACAGCAAAACAAAGTATTCCATTGCTTTATCAAATCTTTTAGTGCCTTTTTAATTTTAAAGAGGATAGTGAAAAATAACAATCGCACAATACAAACAAAACAAAGCAAGAACATTAAAAATGATTTCAAACCAAATGATAGGAATTAACAGTGGTTTCATATTACATATTGTTATCTTCAACAAAGTTGTTCAGATTACCAGATTTAAGAATGGAAGATTGATCAAACCATTTAAGGGAATAAGAAAATAATAATTTAATAAAACATTGGACATGATACCAAGTTTTACTAGACAAGATGGTAGAGATTCACCAGTGGTTGGTGTATGGTGTATGTTGTCTTATCAGTTACTCAAATTACCAGATATAAGCATGTAAAATGGGTCAAAATATAAGAAAAATTTAAACATTAACTGTTCCTTTCAGTAAACCACCAGACATCAGCAGTACAGTTATACTAGTGCCTTTTTAAAGAATCTCCATGAACACAATCCTGGGAAGTAACTTAGATCTCAGTTAAAGCAGGATATAACCACTTGGTCTTACAACAGAATTGTTTGCACTGGAATTGAATATATGTATCTCAGACAAATTTAAAATGTATTACACCTCCAGTAAAGATTCTAGATCTATAAGGATATATACTACCTAAACTCTAGATAGGTAAATCTTTTCGGTAAGGTTTTGGGGTTTTGTTTGGTTGGTTTGATAGATTTTAATCTTGCATTCAATATTTTTGTAAAGATAATTCTAGAAGAAATTTTCCTAATATTACCTGTATTCTAATCTTTCCTGATGGAATTTTCTGAACAATTTTTATTAATTTTATAAATAAAACTATTTTAATAGAAATGAATGAACTCCCTCTCAGGGAGCTCTTTCAGGTCCAATCAACTACAATGTTGATTTTTCTTCAGGGCCACAGACAGAGCTGGAAGAGTGAGAACATATAACATGCCATCATACCCTTATCAGAACTTGACATCCCTGCAGGGCCACCAGTGGATGCCTGGGCAGCAGGTGGCTCCCAGGACGCTAGCCTTATGTGTTTAGGCAAGCAGTCTAAAATGTCCTGACATTTTTAATTAACATACTATGGAATTGTCACTGATGACTTTAACCAACTCTTAAATATCTATATGTTCTAGAAGTTTTTGATCCATTATGTAGAATCAATTTTCTTTTATTAAAAAACCGGCTAACATTCACCAGTTTTAGTATTTAAGATTTTTAAATATTTTTTCCCAATCTCTTATTACCTGGTAAACTACATTAGAATGTTCTTCTGTCTTTCTGGCTGAAAAATCTCATCATTAGATTGTTCTGGGAGCCTATGCTAGTGATGATTTTGGTTACCCCATTAGGAGGTTTCCAAGCTTTTTCACATCAGTCTTCACAAAGATCAGATGGTGAAAGCTCCTTATATAGGATGCTCCACAGCTTGTGCACAGAGAACAATGCTTTCTGGAAGAGGGCTCTGAGGAGATCATCTTGCAGGGTTATGCTCAGCACCTGGCATCTGGTGGAGGGAAGTTCAGGTGGTAGGGCTGGTAGAGTGCAAAAGTCCAGCACAGAGCTTCTCTTGCTAAGCTGTACACCCTGGCACAGTCTTATGCACATCTAAAGGGATAAAAACTTTGATCAGTCTGTCACCGAGGCTTCTTTGGGGATGTCCTTTTGCTTGGAGGAGGCATGAGTTCTGATTTGCACAACCATTGATTGGTCTTGTCTCCAACAGCCAATAGCAGGAAGTAGGAGCCAAAGGATTAGTCTACATACTCCTCCATTTTGTCCCTGCCATGAAACTGATCATTGAGATCCCATTAATTAGTAATTCTAATTTAGATCATTTCTTTTCCTCAAATGTAAGAATTAACACTACCTTTCATTGACTTTCACATTTCGCTTTTATGCTTACTGCAGTTTTGGGGAATATTTCCCCCAAAGTTTACTTTCTCTGCATTGATATGATATTCAGGACTGACTTCAGTGAAATGTCCTCTGGAGGACTAAAGCATGTATTATGTGTTCCAGGTAATTTGCAGTCACTTTAGCTAATATTGTCTACCATACCAATCTCTTTTGAAATTTTAGTTTATTAGTACATGTGTGTAGTACACAATGTTGACATTCCTTGTGGAAAGTTGGTACATGTACATACAATATCTTAATTCCCTTTTCCATCCCCTTTCCCTCCCCTCCCTCCTGTCTCCACCCATCCCTTAATCCCCTTCTCTTTCTTCTTTTTTTTTGGTACGTTTGCAGTACATAATGTTTCCACTCCTTGTGTGGAGTTGGTACACGTCCATAACACATCCCAGCTCCTTTTTCCATTCCCTACCTCCCTCCTTCCGCTATCTCTCTACCCACTTTGCCTTTGAGAAAGAACTATCTCCTTACTTCCAATTATTTAGCTTTTATTTTGCTCTGTAATTTTACTCAGGTCTCTCATATAAGAGAAATTATGTGATATTTAAGCTTGTGTGTCTGATTTAAGGTCTCAAGTTTGATACATTCGTTTTCCTACAAAATTTCTCTTTGACTCAAATTTATCTTTCTTTACGTCGGAGTAGTGCTCCACTGTATGTAAAAACCACATTTTCTGTATCCATTCACCTGTTGATAGGCATATAAGCCACTTTCAAGATTCAATTATTATGAGCCTGGCATGGTGGCACATTTGGGAGGCTGAGCTAGAAGCATCCCAATAAATTCAAAGCCAGCCTGGGATACATATGTGAGTCCACGGCCAGCCTGTACTACATAGTGAAACCCTGTCTGAAAAAAGAAAATTCAGCTGTTATGAATTGTGGTGCTATAAACATGGGCATGCATGTATCACATAATATGATGCATTTAACTCTTTTAGGAAGATACTTAGATGGGGAATAGCTGGATAGAATGGAATTTCTAGTTTGGGTCTTTTGAGGACTCTCCACACTAATTTTTATAGTGGTTGTACTAGTTTACATTCCCACCAATAAGGTAGAAGGATTCCTTTTTCCTTGCAGCCTCACCAGTGTTTGTTACTATTGATTTCTTGATGACTGCTACTGGAGTAAGATGGAATCATAGTGTTGTTTTGATTTTTATTTATCTAATTTCCAGTGATGTATAGTTTTTATTGTAGAGGTCTTTCTTCTTCTTAGTTAGATTAATTCCTAAATATTTAATTTTTCTTAGTATTATTTTAAATACTATTATTCTCTAATTTCTTTCTCAGTGGGTTCATTATTATCGTTCAGGAACACTACTGGTTTTTGTGTGTTGATTTTGTATCCTATGTTACTGAATTTAATGTTAACTCTTTTGGTAGATTTTTTGGGGATCTTCTATGTAATGAATCATGTTATATGCAAATAATGATAATCTGACTTCTTCCTTTCCTATACAAATCCATTTCATTCCTTTTTCTTGCCTAATTGCTCCTGCTAATGCTTTAACTAGTGTGATGAACAGGAGTGATGATAGTGGACATTCTCGTCTTGTTTCTGGTTTTAGAGGGAAAGTTTCCCTATTTAATATCATGTTGGCAATAGGTTTGTCGTAAATGGCTTTTATCAGATTGAGATAAGGTCCTTCTTTACCTATTTTTTTCAGCATTTGTATCATGAAAAAAAGAAATCAAAGAGGACACCAGAAAATGGAAAGACATCACTTATTCCTGGATCAGCAGAACAAATATAGTCAAAATGGCCACACTTCCAAATCTGATATACAGATTTAACACCATCTTAATCAAAATTTTGACAGTATTCTTCACAGAACTGGAGAAAACAATCAAGAGACCCAGTAGAGCAAAACCTATTCCAGATAACAAAGCAAACAAAGTAGGAGGTATCACCATCCCAGATCTGTAGTTGTATTAAAAAACTACTGTGGTTTAAAAAAAAAAACAAAAACACAAAAGCAAACACTAGGGATATAGATCAGTGGCACAGCACCTGCCTGACAAGTGCAAAGTCCTGAGTTTGATTCCTGGTACCAAAAAAAAAAAAAAAATTACATTGGCACAAAAACAGACATGAGGATCAATGGAACAGAAGATACAGAACAAACCTTAAGTACATTCAACTATTTAGTCTTGATGAAGGGGCCATACACCGGAGGAAAGATAGCCTTTTTTAATAAATGATGCTGGGAACTCCATTCCAAAGCTTGCAAACTTTGAGAGTTAAAAACTTACTTTTAAATTTTCCATCAGGCAGGATACATTTAACTGCAAGTAACAGAAATCCCCACTCAAAGTAGCTTTCACAATAATCACATTTATAGGCTTACATAACTGAAAAGAGGTTAGGTGAGGAAAAAGGTTAAATTAGCTTACAATACAATGATACAATCAACAATCTAAGTTCTAGCCTGTGCATCCATTATCCAGGGTCCACTTCACACCAAGGCTAACTTCCCTCACAGGTGTGGACTGGTTGCCAATAGCAATCAGGATTATGTGCCTGTTTATGTGTATGGGAGAGATTAAACCTCTCCCCCAAACATCAGACAAAAGCTTTTTTACCGTCCTGAATGGGATCACCCATCATATGTCTATCTCCGAACCAGTAAATACCATCAGGAAAACATTCTGTGCTAACTGGGACCATAGCCTAGGTACCACAACCACTGGCAAAAAAGGCTGGGATAATTATAAATAACTTACGTCAGAGGTCAGAAACTGATGGGGGGTCACATCCTGCCTGCCCACTGCTTTTGGAAAGTTTTCTGAGAACACAGTCATGTTCTTCCTCTGCATGTTGTTTATGGTTAGTCTTATCCTACAGTGACAGGGTTCTATAGCTGCTGCACAGACCATAAAGGCTTGAGAATTTACTACATGGCTTTTTATGGAAGAAGTTTGCCAACCCTTGCCTTACGTCAACCAGGGCCCTCTTTGGAAATGTGTTTAACTCGCTAAACTTTGAAGCTGCTACACAAATAGGAAGTTAGACTTAATGGGATGAACAGAAGTTCCTGAGGTGGTTTTCTCTCTTGTTTCCTAAACAGAGCACAAAAAGGAATGAACACATCAGCTTCAGAATGAAGTCCCCTGCCCATTTTTGCAGTGCCGGAATTGACCCTAGGGCCTTGTACATGCTAGGCAAGCCCTCTGCTACTGAGTCACATCTCCTGAAACCCTTTCTAAGATTTTCATTTTGTAATAGTGTCTCGCTAAATTGACCAGGCAGATTCTCCTGCCTCTGCCTTCTGGGTAGCTGGGATTATAGGCACAGAGCTTTGTTTTTGAAGTGCGCTAATTCACCCTCAATCCCTCTTGTAGATCGTTGGCTATCAGCTCCTTGCACTGATCTCCACTTCAGCCATGGTTGCACATTTTTTGCTAAATTGTCTCCAAGTTATTTTTTGGTTCCATGGAGCCAGACCACCCAACCATCCAAGTGTTCTAGGGAGCTTCCCAAAATCCTGTTGTGGTCCTAAAACCAGGCCATTACCTTGCAAAGCCTAGTCAGTCTCATGCACAATGGCCCCTCTGCACGTTCATGTCATGAGTTTCCAGGTGGGCCACTTTCTGCCCAAGCAGCAATCAGCCCATTCTTTCTTTCTTTTCTTTTTTTAATAACCCTTCTTGTTTATATTACAACATGCACAACCCATGTCCATTGTGGAAACATCAGAAGTACAGGTAACCAAGGGGAAAAAAGAAAACTTGTCACCACCCCAACCCCACTCCACCCAGGGTACTTTTAAAACAAACACTGAGTTCCGGAGGCACAGTCTTCCCCGCAAGTGGTCTGAACCGGCCTTGACTGTTACAGTAGGAGTCGGGATGGAATATTTTTTAGCCCCTACATGAAGTTACTGAATGGCTCTGTTCTTTGACTAACTTGCCTAAAGATGTTTATTAAATTTATGAACTTCCTGACTACTTACAGAAATTTATAGAAAGGGCAGAGTTTGAGAAATTGCTAGTTCCAACAGCCTGTCCTATATACACCTTCTAAAGTGTTATGAGCACCTCGCGCAAACATGAAGGAGAACCAAACTCTTCATTTGGGCTGGCACATGCCTCATTTTGTGAATAAAAGGGAGGCACCTTGTCTGAACTACAGGGCCGGGAAAACATTCGGCTTCCAGGCATGCCTGTGGGTTCACTATCGCTCATTACAGAAACCGCTTGCAGATGCCTGAGGTTAGGTTGTTTCCAAGACATCAGACGTCTACATTAGGCTGAGGACTAGAATGGACTATAGGGTGGGATTCGGTGTGCCAGGCCCTGGGGAGTCTGAGTGTAGGACACAGGCCAGCGCCAGAATCAGAAGCCAGGCATTGTGGCAGAGAGGGGCACCGTCTCCACTCAGCACTCACCACCCTCCACTCTTCCTCCACAGGTCTGCACAGCACAGCTGGCACCAGGTCTCACAGCAACTTGGCCGCTCATACGCTCAAGGTAAGTCCTGCTGCAGACAGTAGGAGCCCCTGATTGACCAGAAGACAAGGGGAAGAGGGTGGCGTACCCACGTGATAGAAGTTAAAAGTCTGGCTCTGGGGCCCAGATAGGGTGAGTGAGGATCCTAGCTCCACCCGAGCTCCACAGGTAATGTGATCTTGGGTGAGGTCTTCAACTCTTTCTGCATGAGTAAAATAATGTTAATAAAAAGCCATCCTGCTTCACAGTGTGAGCTAGTGTAAAGGTAAAGGGCAATAAATGGGCTAAAATCACAGCACAGCATATGATTTATGTATCAGCTCTTATCTTTATTGAGAGGAAGGGGCCCAGAAGGTGGGAGCCAAGGCCTTTAAAACAAACTTCACAGCACTGCCGCCAGCAGCGTCTGGATCAACAGGGTTGCAACTGCTCAGAACCACTCTATCTTCCATCAGACTTTCTGAGCCAGGCTCACTCAAGGAGAGCAGTGGGGTGCATCTTCCAGTCACGCAATTTTTCTTAAACAAATTTTATATTTTAGAACAGCTATGGATTTTCAGGAAGTTGAGATTATAATACAGGGACTTCCCATATACCCCACTTCACGTTTCCTCTTAGACCAGGATGGTACATTTATCACAGTTTTTTGGCAGCTTCTCACCTCTGTATTCCTGGCATTGAACTCACTATGTAGTCCAAGCTGGCCCTGAACCCGTGATGATCCTCCTACCTCAGCCTCCTGAGGGCTGGGATTACAGGTGTGTGCCACCATACTCAGCCATTTATTACAATCAGTGAACCAAAATTGGTTCACTGTTACTAAGTAAAGTTCATACTGCATTTAGAGTCCTATCTGTCTGTCTGTCTATCTATCATCTGTCTATGTATTTATTGGTGCTGGAGATGGAATCCAGGGCTTTGAACATGCTAAGCCTGCATTCTGCCACTAAACCACACCCCCAGGCTCCCTCAATGTCCTTTCCTGTTCTGGGGTCGCCCCCTAGGATACCACTTACACTTAGTTGTCACATCTTCCCAGACTCCTCTTGGCTATGACAGTCCATGCTTGGGTGACCCTGATAATTTTCAAAAGTTCAGTCAGGTGTATTATGGAATATCCCTCCCCAGGGCCTGTCTAATAGTCCTCTCACTGTGAGACAGAGCTTACAAGCGTAGGGGTAGACCACACAGGGGATTGCCCTCTGCCTCTCACTGTCGGGCTGCATGCACACATGACTCAGCACGAGGTCACTGCAGTTGGACTCGCCACGTTTCTCCGCTGTAACTTTACTCTTCCAGCCTCCTTCCCACTGCTTTATGAGTAGGGGGAGTTGCTTTTGTTTTTGGCCACACTGGGGATCCAACCTAGGGCCTTACACGTGCTAAGCAAGCACTGTACCACTGAGCTACATCCCAAGCTCCCCCAACACTGCACTCTTGGAAGTCACTATGTGTCTGTCACCTACACTCACACAGTGGGGCACTGCCCGCCACCTTCCTAAGGGTGCCTCTCCAAAAAAATTATGAGACACTTTCCATATAGGGAAGATTTGGTTTTTTTTCCTTGAGTCATTTCTGTATCCTAATCTTTGCTTGAATGAGTCTCTTATTTTGACTGAACACCACTAAAAAATAGTCTATAACCAGCTTCCTCCAAATGGATGGGATTTTGTATAATTAAGTATTAACATTTGGAGCATTCTTAAATCAGGCATGAGGGAAAGTATAACACAAAGGAGATTTCTCAAACCTGACTTAACCTTCCAGTTGAGTGTCACAAATGGAAGCTCCAGAATTAGCAGCTCCCTGCTGTCCTTTTATGGAAAGGCTTGAAAATGAAAGAAGAATTAAAAATAAAACGAGTGGGATGGTCAAAACCAATCTGAATGAATAGCTATGAGCCAAAGGGGAAGGCATCCTTTGGCAAGTTTTAACTGGTTACCTCAGCATGTCCTGGAAATGTGCTGTCTGCCTTCCATCAGGCACCCTTTCTGGCAGAATCGAATACCCTTATTTAAACCAGTGACTTTACAGGCATTACTCAAAAAAGAGGCCTCTATTAAAACACACATCTTTAGACTGACCTAGCATTGGCGTGTGCTTAAAACTACACACACACACAATATAACAATTTGAGAATAAAATCCATGTCTTAGAACAATTTGCTGGGTAGCTGAAAATCTGTTCAAACTATTCCTTAGAGAGACCCCTCCTAAAACTAAAAGGTATATGTTTAAGGTTGTTCATTTTAGAGATTATTGTTTGATCAGTCTGTAAGATTTCTACATTTATTTGGTCAGATCAAACTAGAGCCACCATTGTTTAAATTCTATCAGGAATATTTTTTCTCTGAAAGCCATTCAAAATTTCCTTCCAAAGCATGGACAAACAGAAATGGGCTAAGTTTGCATCTTTCCCCAAAGCTTATGTCCATATGGAAAGAGCCCTGCTATATCCAGTCACAGCTCTCCAGGGCTCTGACCACCTCTTTGGAAATGCACCCATTGCCTGGTCTGCAGTAGCCAGTGTTCCCCCGCTGTGGAACCTTAGTTCCTGTCTTTTCCTGTTCTGCTGCGCTTTCACACTCAGGTGAGAACAGGCCTTCCTTTGGATCTGTTATCTCAGACCATTAAAAGGCGCAGAAGGAAGAAAAAGTCTTTGAACATCTGCCGGTTAACTGTAGTGAAGATTCTTCCAAAGAAGTATCAAGTCTGGGTCAGAGCCTTCTCAACTCCCCACGCCTGTGGGTGCAGCAAACAGAGCTCTGCTCTGATTAAAAGAAAGTCCAAGAAAGAAGACCTAAGGCTCGGGTGCAGTTTCTGGCTAACTAAACTCCTTCTGACAGTTTCTCTAATCTGAAGGATGGCATCTTGCTTTCCGGATCAGGCACATTTACATCTCCATTTAACAAGGCAGTTACCTTCTCTGTGCGCCCACATTATCCGAAGCTTGCTCAGGCTCACCTGTAGGGAAGATTTTTGGATCTTGCTTGTTCCTAACTGTTTTTATTACTCAGCACTATAGTTAATATAGATAGGCCAAATTTTTTGCTTACTTTTTGACTTCACATAGAAATTTTGCATAGTTCTTTGCCTTTTTAAAAAAAATTATATTATTGGTAAGAGCTTGTATTCTTTAGGTATTGTCCTTTTCACTTAGTTCATTTGCTGAGAAACAAAATCCAGCCAAATTAAGGGTTTGAATTACAGTTTCTCAGCTGTACATGGTTTTCCAGCTTTTCATCTGTACAAATACACTCAAGAGAATTCCAGTGTGAGTAAATAGTGGTGGGACATGCATCTATAATCCCAGCCATTCTGGAGGCTGAAGTAGGAGGCCACAAGTTTAAGGCCACTCTAAGCAATTTAGTAAGACCCTGTCTCAAAATAAAATTTAAAAAGGGCCAGGGATATAGCTCAGTATCAAAGCCCTGGGTTCAATCCCAGTGGCACCAAAAGGGAGTGCGGGGTTGGGATGAAGTTCAGTGGTAGATGGGGCGTACAATGTGCCCACTGTACATGGCAACCACAAAAGGAAATACAGTGATCTGTTATTTGGTTAGAGGAAATCAAATATTTCTATTTAAACCATGGACTTTACAGGTATTACTCAAGTATACTTCATCGTCCCCAAGTATGTTTGTTAGTGTTCATTTGGGACTCAAACTTATCCTTTTGCATCAAAGAGTCTCATCAGACATCTTCGTCATGTGTCTGTGTACAGGATGCAAAAGCCAAGATTCTATGAGTCATGATTTGTCATTCACAGCTTACGGGCTGCCATAGATCAAAAATGTCATTAGGCTTCATTTGAGAAGTAAAACTTCAGGACAGTTTACTGAAGTTGCTTCAACAGGGCCAGGACAGAAAGAGGGGAAACTGTTACTGCTTAACCAAATGAATTCTGTAGTAAGGCACCCTACCTACTTCGGGCACTCAACTCTTCAGTGTGATGTTGAAGGTGCCATTCTAACTTCGCCTCTTCATAACCTCACTTCCAGGCACCCAGTCTCTAATCACCACCTTCAGTTTTTCCAGCTCCATCTCTTCAGCACCCAGACTTATTGACACCTCAGCCCACTGGGGCCTACAATCTGTCCAGCCTGCCACATCCTCACGTCACTCGCCCTCTCCTGTTCTCACTGTTCCCTTCATCCACGTTAGAATCCACAGTCAGCCACTAGATGCCCTGCCCTGCACACACCTGCAACATCCGCTGCAGTCCGAATTCAAGTTCACGAACCTCAGGCGCTCCTAGTTTCCCCCAGTACTCAGGCTCCAATTCCTTCAACCATTGGTTGTTCTCAAAGACTGTTTTACATTTCCCCCCACTTGCTTTGAATCTCCCACACCTCCTCCCACACATCACTCTGTGCTATTAACCTATTTCCTGAGACACTGAGAAAAGGGAGTCCTTCTTGGCCCTCTCCAGCTTCCCCCTGGGGCATACACCCGCTAAGGTCCACAGAAGGCCTCCTCCCTTGCTCAGGTCAAGGACAGCATTCCGAGCCTCTCCAGCTTGTCTCTGGCATCACTGGTTTTCCTCTCTCTTCTAGATCATTCCTGTATTTCTACAAATATGCTGTTATTTTTCCCGCCCTAAAAAACAAAACCAAGTCTCTCACATTCGTGTTACATTTTAGCTTCTGCTCTAGTTTTCTGCATGAAAAATGACTGTCCATGTTTGCTCGCCTGGCTGTGTCCACTTCATCGCTCTTGAAATCGCTGCAAACAGGCATCAAGAACCTCTCCTGACACTGCAGTAAGGCCCTTGTCTCCATCACGCCACTGAAACCCTTTGCCAAGGCTCCAGGGACTACCCTGTGAACCTAGTCTTCTTGGATCTGTTAGCATCCCTGGACATAACTGATGATTCCTTTTGCTTAAAACACTTTCTCTCTTGGTTTCTAGGACAGCACCCACATGGGACTTATCCCCCCGCTACAGGTCACCCTTTCTCAGTCTCCCGTGCTGGCTCCTCCTTCTCTCCCTGACCTCCTAATAGAAATAGGCCCTCTGCACACAGAGGGAGGCTCGGGCCTCAGATCACATCTCTGTTGTCTGCATTCCCTCCTTTCATTTTCTGAAGTGGTTTCCTAGCTTTAATCACATCTGCTATGACTTTCCAATCTGCACCTTCAGCCTCTGTGTATAGCTCTTCTGGATTCTGTGCTCATCTGTCTAGCTCCCCAGTTAAATTCTCCATCTTGGGGGCAATTATCACCCCAATGTAATGCAAAGTTGAGCTAGTCTGTCCTCCTAGACCTCACCTCAGTCCTCCTTATCCCTTCAGTTGCTCAGTCTAAGCATCTTAGACTCATTTTTAAAAGTTTTTAAAAATTTTTTGTCTTTTTGAGACAGGGTCTCCCTTTGCATTTCAGGCTGGCCTTGAGCTCACTTTGTAGCCTTGGCTGGTCTTAAGTTTACAATGATCTTAGCCTCCTGAGTGCTAGGATTACATTTAAAGTCATTTTTTAAAAAAGCATTTTTGACCCTTCTCTTCTTCTCAGAAAAAATTATGCTCCATTACTCTACCTTCAGATCATAATGAGAACTGGGCTACTTCCTATCATCTCATTATGATCACTTGGATCTAGCTTTTATCTCACCTCCCTGCTTTTGCCCTTGCCCCACCTTGATCCATACTAATGCAACTGTCAGGCCACTGTGATTATGTGTAACTCATCCTACATAACCCCTTTGTCAAAGGGGCTTCCAGTGGCATTTCACCTCACCTTGAGTAATAGTCAAAGTCCTCTTAGTGGCCCCAAGGTCCTATGCCATGTGTCCCACACCACTGCCTGTCCTGATTACTTGACTGTCATCCCTCTCATTTGGCCCATGACCAAAGTTTCCACTTTGCAATCTTTGGTTTCCAGGACATCACATACATGGGACTTTTCTCTTTCCAGAATATACTTTCTCCAGACAAAAACGTGGTTCAGGTCTTCTCCCAAATGCCCCTTCCTTAACAAACCTTTCCTATCTCAAATAAAGCTCCACCCTCCACCCCAACTCCCGGTGCTGCCCTTCCCCTTGCCACTTGATTTTTCTTCATACAACTTTCTACCCCACTAGATACCCATGCGCCGCTTGCAGGCAGTAGGGTGTGGTGGCTGAGAGCCTTGTAGGCCCAGCACTCAAGGCTGCACTATGATATTCAAGAAGGAATCTGTTTTTTGCTTTTCTCATTAGAGAATGGCACCTACCTCACCAGATGGTTGGCTTAGTATTTACATGGTGCTCAGAACTGCATCTGGAACATACGAAGCTCTGCTACACTCTACATGGTTAGCTAACATGGGTCTTGTCTATTGTGTTCATTATGCCTCTCCTACTGGAATGTCAGTTCCACAAGGGCTGGGCTTTTGCCTGCTGCATGCACTGGGAGAGCCTATCATGGTAGGAGAGTGCCTCGCACAGAGCTGGTTCTTACTATATTTATACAATGACAGGTCATTGAATAAGTGCTTTGTTGAATTCTCAAGAGTCAGTAAGGAAAGCTTACTATAATTATTTTAATATAACGACATGCATATGAACAACAACTAGATTTCTCCTATCGCAGACATTGGCACCGGCCTAGAAAAATTTGTGTTAGTCATTCACAGGTGGCAAACCTCTGCCAGTCTATTTTGGAAAACCACAGAAAGACCCTGACCTGCTAGATGAGCATGCATCGGCCCTATTTTAGTACTAAATCAACAGCTATCAAAAATCATTTTTCTTTGATAAAGTGGAACTGAGGTGTTCTAGTCCTAAATCAAAATAGTGTGCTCTCTCAGTGTTTTCTGACTGGAATATTCTTTACGGTGCCATTAATGACAGTAAATACGGGGACTCTAGGGCCCTTGGTGAAAGGGGCTCCATATATATGGGACACTTTGACTAGTCTGTACCCTCTCATGGTCTGGGGAACAAAGATTCAGGAGAGCAAACTTAAGAATTCATATTTTTTAGTGAGACTGTCACACTAAACACACATAAACATGGTTTAGAGATGTACTCACTCAGTGTAAAGGTCCTGGGCTCAATCCCCAGGCAGAGCAGGGGTTGGGGGATTCAGCTCTCACAACTCCTTGAAATAGCATTGTTTTGGTGGCTGTAACTGTTTTTTGTTCACTTGTT
Source organism: Dinomys branickii (assembly GCA_004027595.1). Lineage (NCBI taxonomy): Eukaryota > Metazoa > Chordata > Mammalia > Rodentia > Dinomyidae > Dinomys > Dinomys branickii. The sequence continues at coordinate 74,393 of PVLD010003088.1, forward strand.
TCGGGGGACTCAAACTATTGTTTCTGGTATGCAATCAGGTGAGGATGAGGCCATAGAACTCTAAGGCAGGCAGAGGTCCTAAAGCCTTGAGTTTTGCCTCTTCCATTCTGAGAGGAAATGGTTTCTGAAGAGAGTGACGGCTCCGCCCAGTCATATCCCAGTCACATTCCCGCTGTGCCCAGGAACCAGCACCTTGGGCTGCGCTTTCTTCCCCTGTGGCCGCCACTCCCAGCCGCACCCGCACTCGTCACCGTGAGCACACGGAACAGGTTTGCCCGGCTAGACGGTGCTGAGCTGTCTGCGGGGAAGTCCAGTCTTGCTCACGCCCACGATGGAGAGCACAGTGACACCAGGGCACGGAGGCAGGTACAGCTCTGCTTTCCCCTGGCTTCAAACAAATACCTAACTGCACAGAGGCAATAACCCAGTGTATGGGCCCCCTCCAGCCCACACTTACCGTCACATCTGTAATATTATACTCTTTTTAAGAGGACCCCCAGGTTCTATCAACTTCAGGCCCCACAGTAATGGTGTGCCTTCACTGCTAAATTCTGTGTCCTGTTTCATGAACCATCATGTGACTTCCCCCATGAGGCCGGGCTCTTCCCACTTGTAGGAAATACAGGCCAGGCTGAGAGGGATCCCAGGGCATGCCCTGCGTCCTGTGGAGGGCCTTCAGCTTCACTGAACTTTTTTGAAGTCTTTCAGTGTATCTGTTGGTTTTCCTCATTTCAAATGCAGCGCTCCCTGCCAACGCTGTCTTTTATTTTCTTCTTGCAGAGCAGGTCAGAGTAAGTGGCCAAATTGTAGTGTGAAAGCAAAACACACGTGCGCACACACACATGCGCATGCGCACACACACACACACACACACACACACACACACACACACACAAACCTCTTTTTCCCAAGATCATCTTCACTAAACACAGGTTTTGAGCTCCTTTTGTCTTTAGAAGGAAATGACTGGTAAAATCTAGTAGTTGGTAATCTGTTAATTTGCATCCATCTTTAAGAGGAGCAGCAAGATTAGGGGAGTTTTCGGTAAATCAGCTTTGTGTTGCTGGTTGAAATGATTCACCACGGCTGCGTGCTCAGGAAGACACAGGGCCTGTCTAGCAAAGGATAATCATGGTGTGGCTTCAGCACAGACTACTACTGGTGGTATGGTGACTGCTTTTTATCTCCACGGGGCAAAGTAGTGAGGGAGTTTTTAATAATCCAAACCCTGCCATTGGTCTTAGAGACAGCAGCATCGTTCTGTGAGAGTAGCCAATGGTAGTGGAGCAGAGCGGCCAGTAACCAGTCAAAGACTAGAAGCTGGGCAGGGGGCGCAGGCAGCATGTTCTCCCTGGAGCTGGAGACCAGCGGTCTGCGCTACAGATCACCTTCCACACAGAGAAACGGACCGAGCAAACCAGGGAAATCAGCTCCTCCGCTACAGTTCGTTGAATCTCACCCACGCTTTGTCCCATCTGGATCACTGTCCCCAAGCCCGTTCTGCAAGTATGACTCTCTCCAGCTAAACACACACCCTTTCATACAGACACAACTCGTCCTTCGCCCGTTTCCCATAATGAACAGTCCTGAGCATTCGTTTTGTATATAACTCATATGTCCTATGGACCTGTTTGCCAACATGCTGATGTATTCCTATTTTATGGAACTATCTTTCTCTAATTTTCTTTGTATTATTCTCTATGCTTTGCTTTTTGGTTGCCTTTCCTATTTAAATGAGTTTCTTAGTCGCTTTTGTCACAATGTAATTGCCATGGGGACCACTACTAGGTGGTCTACAAGAGCAAAATATTTGTCAGTAATGCATAAAAACAAGTCATCCATGAGGCAAGAATAGGTCCTGTCCTCTAAAGACCATGACCCACCCCACTGAACAATCTGTTTAAAGTGTAGCACTACTGTTGAAAGCTTTTGCATTCATTTGCTCAGCCTGTTTTTCTGTTGCTTTGGGCTGTTTACACTTTTTTTTGTTTTAAAAAGAATAAAAATAACAAAAAAACAGCACCCAGCCAGGCGTGGTGACCCATGCCTATAATCTTAGCACTCAGAAGGCTGAGGCAGGAGGCTCATTGTGAGTTCGGGACTAGCCTGGGCTACAATGTGAGCTCAAGGCCAGCCTGAACTGCATAGTGAGACCCTGTCTCAAAAAGACATATATAAATAGATAAATAAATTTTAAAACTTTAAAAATGATACAGAATTTTAAAACAAGGTAATAGAAAATATGTGAGCAACTACTTTGAAAATAACAATATGCAATATAACAACCATTGTTTATACTTCTAAGAATTAAGAAAATTTTAATTTTGTTCTTTATAGGAAAAAGTGGTTCCAGGACTAGGGTACGAAAAGCTTAAGATTAGCCTGAAATGCCTTGATGTGCCAGAAGCAAGACAATGCTCAAAGAATGAAGGTGCTCTGTCAAAAGATTAGAGGGTTCAGCTTTATGATACTCCAGTGGGCTAAATAAGGACAATGAAGAGACAAATAGCAATACATCACAATCCACTCAGTAAAATAAGACTCTATGAATCTCAAATAATATCCATAGATTTATGTTCTCATAAACTACCAATGGTTAGGTAACTTGTTCTGGCTGCCATAGAAAACTTAGGTGAGTAAATATAAGTAAATAAATAGGCAGGAAGGAAAAGCTCTTGCTTAGAGGATAATACCAAATAATAAATGTAGAAAGAATGATGGTGAATTAGAAAATCTCCATTTGGCAGCCATCATCAATACTAAAACTAGTGGATCAAAATGTGAGAAGTAACAATATGTCTCCTCAGGAGATACTTACAATGAGTAACAGTAACTCTACAGTGGAGAGACCTAGTGCATATTATTACTCTGATCAAGTATCATCACTAACATTGCCAGTAATGACTTATGTGGCTTCTGGCTTAATGTGTTACTGAAAAAAATTCAGCACCATTTCTATGATCTCCCTTCTGAAAGTGTGTAATCTGAAACCAGTAGAGGAAAGACATAGACAAACAAAATTGAGGAATGTTCTTCAAAATAATTTCCTGTATTAGGCCAAAATATCTTCAAAACACAAAGACCAGGAGATGGTCCAGATTAAAGGAAACAAAGGACACGTGATAGCTGAACACAACACACAATCTTGGACTTTCTTTTGCTATAAAGGATATTGTTGAGACAAATGGCGCCTCAGTTTTCTATGGCGGCCATAAGAAGCTACCTAACCACTGGTAGTTTATGAGAACACAAATCTTGAGATCTAAAGGTTAGAAGTATGGGAGGGGTCCCCTGTGCTGGTATCAAGGTGGAAGAAAGGCAGCATTCTTTCCAGAAGCTCTAAGGAGAAATTCTCTACTTGTTTTGGTTTGCAGAGGCCCCCACGTTTCTCCTGTTTCCCCCAAAACTAGAGGTTGAACCTAGGACCCTCATACCGAGCTACAACTACAGCCTTTTTAAATTTAGAGACCAGATCTTGCTAAATTGCCAAGCAAGACTCGCACTTGTGATCCTCCTACCTCAGTCTCCCAGAACGCTGGGATCACAGGCCTGGCTGCCCTCCCTGGCTCCGCCCATATTCCTGGACTCCCCTCTCTCCTCATCCCTCCAGCCTGCGATTGTGGGCGGAGCCCTCAGACGGCCTGGGTCCTCCTTTTCTGTCGACTTCCAAGCAGCTGGGTGATTACAACGGGTTCATCCGGATAGCCCAAAATATGCGATTTTCAGATCAGTTGATTAACAATCTACTGATACCAGTAACGCTAATCTTCCTTTGCCATATTAACCTAAAATAGTCACCGATTCTAGGGATTAAAACTTGGACTTTGGGGGTGCATTGTTCTTCCTGCCACGAAGAGTAAAATCTAATGGCTGTAGATAAGTATTGTACCAATCAAATTTCCTTATCTTAAAAATTACACTGGAGTAATGTAAGGAAGTTCTCTGTCTTCAGGGAATATACCTAAAATATATATGAGTAAAGGGGCATTGCTTTTGCTATTTATTTTTTATTTTTTGTCTTTTTGAGACAGGGTCTTGCTGTGCAGCTCAGGCTGGCCTTGAGCTCACTTTGTAGCCTAGGCTGGTCTTAAACTCACAATTATCCTCCTGCCTCAGCCTGCCGAGTGCTGGAATTACAGGCGTGCGCCACCACACACTGCTGCTTATGCAATTTAAAACAGTCCCAGTCTCGGTCCATCCCTTCATTTCCTGGCCCCTCCTGTTTTTCCCAGAGTGAGAGAATGAAAGCAAGAGAGAGAGAGGGATAAAACAAAAACAGTAAAAAGATTAACACTTGGGGAATCTGAATAAAACAAGCCTGGGAATCTTTGTACCATTTCTTGTAAGTCTGAAATTTCATAATAAACATTTAAAACAATACTAAATTTTCTATGTCTGATAAATATTAAAAGTTTTGCATCTTATGAATGGCACGTTTATTCAGATGTGTATCTTTAAATATCCTCTTGAAATTTAAGAGTATTTGAGTAAATTGTGTAATGACATTTTTTGCAATTAACTGAATAAGTTATATTCCTGAAAATCTTGAGCCTAATATGACAGTAAAATCAATTATTTTGGACTCAATACTCCTGTAGCCACATAATCTGGGTATTAATGTCGAATATTCTCATTTTCTGCAACAAAACCCAATCTTTTAAAATGTGGCCTTGAAAAGGAAGGTATTTAAAAGTTGGCAAGCTGGGCGTGGTGGCACATGCCTATAATCCTAGCACTCAGAAGGCTGGCACAGGAGATTCGCAGGGTGTTGAAGGCCAGCCTGGACTACATAGTGAGACCCTGTCTCACAAACAAACAAGTAGGCAAAAGACTGTTAGTTCATGGTAATGCACCATGTTGATATCTCAATTTGGAAAAAAAGTATGTCAAATGTGAATATTAGGAAGTGGGGGATAGAGTACATGGAAACTCCTTGTCTCTCTCTATAACTCTTCTGTAAACCCCAAATTAGATCTTTTTTTTTTCTGGTACCAGGAATCGAACTCAGAACCTTGCACTTGCCAGACAGGCACTTGTGCTGCTGAGCTATCTCCTCACTCTCCCAAATTAAATCAAAATAAAAAGTTTTAGAGAGGAAAAATCCTTGACTATAAAGCAATCTCACTCAAAAAGTGCTATGATAAATGGAATTTATTCAATAGAACAAAATTCTCAAAACTGGTGAAAGATATGAAAAGCAAAGAGAACAGGAAGGGAAATGGAGCAGAAAGACCCAGTGGAGCTAAGTCTCAGGTGAGCTCCACGGCCAGCAGAACCCCTGGGTGACCTGGCCTTATAAACGTCGTCCCTGGAGCCTCAGCAAGGGAAAGAGGAGGGGTGGGGTGTTGGGGGCACCAAAGGGCAGGAGCTGAGTGAAGTGGGTGGGGGGAGGGTGCCAGCAATAATTCTGCCGCTAATAATTCTGCCCCACAATCTCCAAAGGAGGGGTCTGCGGCAACTTATGAAAAATTACAAATATGTAATAGTTTTTAAAAGGAATATGGACCAAACTATGGCCAAGAAAGGGCAACCAGTAAACTCAGGAAAGGCTTCTGGAGGACTCCCACTGTGGTTAGAGACTCAGCTCAGAGGAGGCACAAATGAGACAGCGATCCATGAGGGCACTTTTTAAAACATGGAGCTATCTTGACAGTGCCAGTCCTCCTGAGCCCCACAGGACCGTAGTGAAGGCAGCCCATCTGAGGCCCTCATGGCAAAGCTCATCTCTCCAGCCAGGGCTGCTCTTCTGCACCAGCGCAGCCCAGCCCAGCGAGACAGCACAGAGTGCTGTCTGAAGGGGGGTGGGGCACAGCAAGTCACAACACAAACTCTGACCACGCTCACCAGGTAATCATGGAAACCATAGCTTTGCCTCCTGATCCTTTACCTTAGATGCTGGCTCAGCAGTCCAGAAACATGTAATCCACTCCAGGACTGCACATCTCCCAGACAGCTCTGCTCAGGGCTGAGCTGGCACTAAACACCACTTTAGAGGCCACAGGGGGAGAGGAGGGGTCCGTGGAGAATGTGGCTGTGGTCCATTGTGGGAAATAGTAGGGAAAATTGGGACTGTATATCTTAGAAGTCAGGCATGAAATGTCCAGAGACTGCATTAGAAAATTTCAACTCTAACAAAACTATCACACAACAAATCAGATGGTTGCCTTTGGTTACTCAGTGATATAGGATTCCTGTATGAGGGCAGACATCACAGAATAAGCCACAAAAGCAGCGGTGTGAGGTTGAAGTAAAACTGCTATGAGCCATGGGGAAAGCACTATGGAAGGATGAGGGGTGGTCCCCATAGGTATGATACTTAAGTTCACTCAGACTTGCTTGTGGGAACCACCATGTGATAGAACTCTCCCTACCCTCTGAACCCAGGGCATTCACATTGAGATATATCCCTCATCTTTTTTTAATTTTTTTAGTTTTTAGACAATGTCTTGTTAAGTTGTTAAATTGCCCAGGCTGGGCTGGAATTTATAATCCTCCTGCCTCAGCCTCCCAGGGTACTGGGACTGTAGGCATGTACCACCGCACCCTGCAAAGGTTACATTCTTTTTTTTCTGTTGAGGCAGGGTCTCTGGAATTTAGGAGATCCTCCTAAGGAGGGTTACAGGTGTGTACTACCACGCCCAACAAAGGCTGCATTCTTAAGGGCCTGCTGCTCAACTTTTTACACAAGTGGACACAAACTATACAGAAAGTCATATTTACTACCCTTTGGTCTATTTCAATTACAAGGCTTAGAAATAACTGATAAGGTGAAACTCACTGGGCTCCTTCGCAAGAGCTATAGAAAGGGGTAAATGTGGACTGGGCTACAGAAGGGGCAGGAGGCACAACCTGCAGATACAGATGTCTAGCATTAGAGGAGTTCTGTGTGAAGCTGGGAGCTAAAACAGGGTGACAGACCAGTCGGACTAGCTGGTTGCAGTGTGTGTTGTGCATTTTAGTGCAAGGCGATGGCTTTGCTTATGGTCCTGCAAACAAAAGGCTAATTGGGCACAGCAGGGAGGGGAGTTTCAGGTGCAGAATGCTGTTGGGAGGTGAAAGAGGGCACAGACAGGTGTCCACAGGCCTCCCTCAGCTCACGGGAGAAACAAACAAGCATGGAGAAAGGCCGAGTGCTCTCATGCCACCCAGACCACCAGGTGACTACTGGTAGCCCCTGGCAACCAAGATACGTTCTGGAATAACTCAGACCCTGGCCCTGAGGGTGGGAAAGACTGATGAGTGCACACATGAAGACAGGCCCAAGGGCCAGGCCAGAGCCAGGGCAAGGCCAGGAGGGTGGGTGGTACACGCCCAAAGGACTGGCCAACTCCCAACACAGATGACTCTTGATGCTACTAGGAAAAAACATTCTAGACAGAGAAAAGTTTAAGCAAAGATGAAGTGTCATGACAGGTTTGTCTTCCATTTTTGGTCCTGGAGGTCAAACCCAGGACCTCATACATGCTGGGCAAGTGCCACAATCCCAGGCCACGTGACAGCTTTTAAAGTGTGAATTCCAGATCTGACCATTGAGCTTTCTATTGGAATTCTGCTAAATATTTCTCCTTCCCTAAGCATGAACTTGACTTTCATTACTTACTCCCTAGCGCAGGCAGGTACACCCACTCTGGGAGACTCAACATGAACACAAGGTACTGAAGCGGACCACAGCTCTCCAGGACAACACCTGGAGGTGCAGCATCTGTGAGACCAAGCACTCACCAGAAAGATTATTTTTCACTCTACCCTTTGATACTTCATTTAAACCTGCTTTGAGTGAACAGGGACAACTGTCATTTATAATACTCTCATTTCCACTTCCCTAAGTCATGGGCCCGCAGAGATTGATCTTTCTTTGGGCTAGGTCCTTCTGCTTCTGCTTTTCTACCTCATGGTCCTCCCAGGTGCCAGGGACCTTCTCTGTGTGTTTCCAGGTTAGTGGACATGGAGCTGGTGAGTTGATTTATCAGGTGATTAGAATGCTTGCTCCAAGAGTAAAAACATTTAGGAAAGTGTCAGATTATGCTGGCAGCAACTTTTGAGAACACTGACTCTAAAATGACAGATGGGACAGGAACAACTCTAAAAACTTATCACCCTGACCCGGTGAACTATACAGGGTTTACTAACATTTGCATCTCAACTGGATCCTACAGATAGGGCGGACGAGTGGGTGGGGACTATGCAGGTATAGGTTCAGAACAGGCTAAGAAAGCTAGGAGCTAGTGCCCTCTAAAGCTTTTCCCAAGAAAGTCCAATTAGGAGAGTTCAGATCCTTCTTCACATGTACTATGGTTAACCATTTAAAAGACGGAAAAGGTGACATGGAATCCACGGGGACGTGCGGCAGTAAAGAGAGCACCCAAGAGTAGGGGAAAGGCCTTTGCAGGTCCAGGGCCTTCCTGCCTTCTGGCTGCAAAACCCACCTCAGTTGTTTCAGGCTGACGGGGCGCCCTGGTCGGACCAGCCTGCCTTTGCAGCCTTTGCTTCTTTCCCCTTCGCCTCTCTCTGTAGGTTGATGAGAGCTTGTCATCTGAAGAAACTGCCTTTAGCTGGAGATACGCACACTGAAATGTAAGTACCGCACACTAACTGATTGCGCACCTGGAGCTTCTGCATACTGAAATAATGACGTTTTGTGCATTTCTGCTAATTTAACAAGCCCAGGGCTGGGGATATAGCTCAGTGGAATAAGCGCTTGCCTAGCAAGCGCAGGGTCCTGAGTTCGATCCCCAGTACCGCAAAAAAAAAAAAAAACAAGCCCAAATCACTTAAAAATAGTCCTCAGTTATTATTAATCAAATAAAATATTGAAACCACATTAGCAGTCCAGCACACTCCAGCTTGAAGATCCATGGCCTCCTTTTCAGGTAGGTTTATTAGAATACAGTCATATTTACTTGTTTATACATGGACCAACGCTAAGCAGAGCTGAGTAGCTATAACTGAGAGTGTATCTGCAAAGCACAGAAGAGTTACCATGTAGCTCGTCACAAAAGTTTTCCAACTTCTGGGTTATATGGAAGTATTCCAATTTGAGGAAGGTAAAAATTATTCTCAAGGAAAGCAAAGCCACCCGCAGACACTATAAGCATTGGTCCACTCACTATACTAGCACAAACACCTTATGCGCCCAGTCCCACACTCAGGCCACACCAAATATAAAGGGTTACAAATATTCAGATTTTATTATAAATAAAATACTGGTTTTTTTTAAACATAAAAAATGCCAAGTATTGCATTTTATTAAACACCGTGGAGAGCAAGACTGCGGAGGTTAAGGCGACAGCTGAAGAGAAGGCACATGGAAGAGGGCCGCGGCTGGAATCAGAAGGAAGAACTCCAGGGCAAAGTAACAGTGTCTGTTCCCTGGGACCCCAGCGTTCTGCAGCAGCCATCCCGTCAATTTCATCACATCAAATACAGGTAACTGCAACTGTGCAATAAAATAATGGCTATATTGCAAGATTGTAGTTAAGGCATCATTTTGTGAAGAATCATTTTAAAAATAAAATTCTGTTTAAAAATATACCACATAGATAGAGAAGAAAAGGAAAAAAAACCCAAATAAAAAAGCCCCACCAGGAACTAAGACTTGCTCAAACATCCCTGGCAGTCTATTTTTAATTGTTTTCCTGCAACTGGGACCAAAATGCATGTTAGGATATGGCCACTTCATAAGAGGAACTAGCCTGGAAACATCGATGTAAAAACTTGGCAAGAAAGAGCCACACCTCCTGTGAGAATACAAGAGGCATGAGAGGACTGAGTGAAAATCTAAGGGTGTGCCAGTTCAAAACTTTTGTGCTAAACTGTGGTGCACCTCAAGGACAGCCAGAACTATGTACACCACCTCTCCCTGTCTATCCATCTGTGTCACTATTCCTGATGCCCCCAAAGTCCTAAGGCATGCCACACTCCCTTATGAAACTGGCTCAAAGAATTCCCAGAAAGGGCATTTCCAGCTCCTTCCTGGCTAGAGCCACAGTGGTATCAAAGAGCCCCTTGGCAAACTCTCCTGATCAAGCTGTACCGTCAAGCTGGCCTTCCCGCTCCGGCACAGGCATTATAGGCAATGTGGGGCTGCAGCTTAGGGTCATGAGAACTGCAGCCGAAGATGTCCTGAGTTGGGGTAAGGAGGAAAGCAGGGTGATACTCATGTTAGACAGTGGACATGCTGCGAACACAAGGCAGAGAGCACAGTACAGTAGAAGCGATGAGGTCCAGAGAGCTCTAGACGGAAGGGCAGGAGGTACCGAGGAGTACTGTGCCAGTGAGGAGGCGGAAGCGAGCGAAGAGGTGGACAGACAGTGCCATTGTAGAAATAGGAGCAAGTATATTTACATAAATTCCTTACTCTATAATCATGATAAACAAAAAAACCATTCACACAAAAATATAAATTTGAAATAATTAATAGCACCAGTGTGTCAGATAATAGTTTCTTTCCCCCGCTACGCAAAGTACAAAGTTGCATAGTGTTAAAGGCTATATATGAATCTCAAAGACAGGTGGGTAGGAGGAAAGGGGTGTGTGGCAGGGATCTGTCACACTGTGGTCTTACATGAAAACCACAGAGCTGAGGAGTAAAGGCTGAGAAGCCCACTAGGAAACTCCACACAGGTTCTTCTCTGTGTGGAGGGAAGGGTTCGAGCGGGTCGATTCACAAAGTGCAGGGACTAGAAGGTGTTGGCAGCTGTGTGGAGTACTGAGTGCAGGCATTTGTCACGAGGACTTGGCAAACAAGGTGTGGGAGGAATTTCAGAAGATGGAAAGAAACATCAGAAGAAAACTAGAGCCAAGGGTCAAATGTTTCTCTCCAACAGAAGGGAAAAAGGCCTGCATGAGAGCCCGACACTACAACTTGCATCTGTTCAACCCCTTTGTTAGGAAAGACTGGGACAACATTTGTTTTTGTTTGTCCAGGTCTTAGGGAACAACTGTTTTCTCACAGATATTTAATACTAGCTCCAAGGCTAATATATTAAATAATTAAAAAAAAAAAAAACCACAGCAAAAAATTACTTCGATGTTGGAAAAGACTTTAGTGGTTATCATGTCCCTGTTGTTTCTTCTGCGTAACTTCCATTTTTCAGAATATTAAAAGATGTCTCCTGGTCTAGTGGTGAATGCAAGCTGCCCACCCAGATTTAAATTGTCAGCTGCCCAAAGATCTGAAAAAAGTTCACCTGCCTAGTCAATTATTAATATATGAGAAAATCTTCAGTTGACTTCTGCCAGGTTCTCCTGGAGACTCTCATACATAACTGTATTGTTACCTGTGGCTCTGGCTCAGTGTCCTAAACTCAAAACAGCTAGCACGACTGACGGATGGCTACTGACATTCTAATGACCAATACCTTTGGCACAGGGTGCTTACTTCCTTTTGCTTAAAAGGAGGAGGGCAGAAGATGCCGGCGCATTTTCTTTTTCCACGGGCCGGGTATACTGGCCAGCACAATGCTACGACCAGTAGCCAAACTTTTCCTTCATAGAAACAAGGGTACTGAGACTGAGGCAGCTCTGCTGGTGCTGAGGCAGGAGGGGCGGGCGGGCTGCCTGCGCTGCCCAGGCATGTGCAGGTCCCCATGGAGCGTTTAGGCCACTGCAGGATGCCATGTCCTCATGCAAGTCAGGAGGGAAAGTGGGGGTAAGGTAGCAACATTAGTGGAAGAGAGACTTTATTATAGATAAAACCCTTTGTTCCCGGTTCAGGATGTGTAACTTGCTTCTCTTTAAACTCTGTGACTTTTCCTGGTTCGAAAGGACAGTGATGGAGCAGCAGAGAAGTGGGGGTCTGAAAAATGTCATCTTTGTGTCAAGGCACTCTGTGGTCTCACAAGTGCCCCCCTGTCAGGGGATGTGGCCTTCCGGCTCTCCCAAGGCTAGGGCTTCTCGATGGACGGGGTGTTGAAACAGCCAGATGGTAAGGTCTTCTTGATGTCCTCCAGGTTGCGAATGTCCTTCATGATCTCTTCAATATCTCGGTTATAGTCCATAATGGCAGCCTCCTGCTTCTTGGCTTCGTTTTCCAGGTCTGACACTTTCCTATCAAGATCACTGACCTTCATTTCATCCTTGGCTTTGCTCAGGGACCCTTCAATCTCATTTATCTTGTTCAGGTCCACTGTGTCCAGCTGCCCTGTAGGACCAGAAGGGAAAGACACATTCAGTGAGAACATCATCACACAAGAACTGCCACTAGCTTTTCTAAAAACTAAGCCAGCAACTGCCAAGGCATGAAAGTTGCCCTGCCTTGCAGGTGACTGCCGTATACCAGGGCATAAGCAATGTACACAAGGCACACGGTAGGCAAAGGTCTGAGCATAGTATTAATAGTGGGCCAGATGCTTTTTTCCCTTGAGAAAATGGTTTTGCAGAAGGCAGTTACAGTGTTCTAGACCTAAGCTTCCCTTGTGGTTCTGAAGGGCATCTGGTGATATTTTACTCCTTTCAGGTTTACATGTGTAACCTGTATGTCACTTTAGTGCCATCTAAAGAACAAAAATCTCTTAAGATAGAATCTCGAGCCCTCAGCTCTTCAATTGTAGGAAAGATGGGCCGGTTTTATGGATCACTTCCTGACTTGAGGAGTTAGGCACCACTGGGAACCTTCCAATGGACAATGACCAATGCTGAAATGCTGAAGTAACTTCAGCAAAGCTTTGAACAAGTAGCAAAAAAAGTTGTTCTTTGGAAAGAAATTTCTCCACAATAAAAAGCAGACACAACCAACAGCACTTCATGCATATTCCACTTGATTAAATTCTCCTAAGACTACTTTACTTCAGTGATTTTCAGATGTTAAACAATGTGCTAAACTTTGCATAACCTATAGGCACTGAAGCAGTCTAAGCTAAGCCTGATTAATTATAAAGTTGGGCTCTTTTCACTTACTTTCATTTCAGATCCATCTGCTCATAAATAACTTATTATTCTTGACATTTCAGACAGATAAAGAAAAAACTCCACCAAAAACCACACCAATCTTTAGCAGCTGTATCTAACCTGCAGGCTGCTTTTTTTCCCCTCTTTTTTGAGTGAAAAATAATTTTCATGTATTCACATAGAATACATCAAATGGTTAAGGTGTGTAAATAACAAAACTTCCGTTGACTATTTATTACAACATTCTTAAAAAGAAGAAATTAAAATTTAATGTCTCACTACAAAGAGTCTTGCCTAGAATATTACTACCTTATTATGGAATCTGGTAAAAGTGCATCTGTCTAAAAATAAATCCTGTTCCCTATCCTAAACATTCTGGATTAAAGGAAGGTTTTTGTATGCTTACATTTCCTTGAAAAATAAAGGTCTTTTTCTCTTTGGGCATAAAAGCTTTCACCTAATCAAACTGTCTTTAGTAAGCAAATAAAGAAAATTTCTGGCAATGAAATCATGGCCATGTAAAAGTATTTTTATGCTACCACTAGAATCCTTTTCTTTAGGTCCCTGAAACACACGCTTAGGGTGAGCTAAAATAAATTACTGTTTAATTGGACCATGAACCTACACCACAAACGAACCCCACTAGCCAGCAACATATATTCAAAGCATAAAGACAACCCTCAGATCCTGGTGTTCCATTCAGAGCAGCATGTATGGGTAGCACCTCGTAAGCTCCTGTACAATAATACAACTTAAAAGTCATGGTTCTGTTCACACTTTGAAGTTGCTGAACATATAAAAACTGTAATAATTAAAGACTTTCTTGAAGGTTCTACCATGCAAGACACATACTTATTTTATAAGGCATTTATTTGTTTGTTCATTTGTTTATTTGGGTTGGGGGTGGTTCAAGAGAGTCTCGGTATACAGTTCAGGCTGGCTTCAACTCACTATGTAGCCCACATTGGCCTTGAATTCATGGCCATCCTCTTGCCTCAGTCTCTTTAGTGCTGGGATTACAGGCATAGGTCACTGTGCCTGTCTTATGAGGCATTTTAAAATAAGAAACGGTAAAATCAACATTAGTAACTTAATAAATCACTTTAAAGGGATTTACATACTAATCTTCCTTCGACTCAACTGTATCAGATCCCAAGAACAGCCCAAAGGACAGAGACTGACCAAACTGACCCTGCGGCCACTTACCCAGCTGTTCTAAGAGGTCATTAATCGTGCTGAGGAGGCTGTTGACGGAGTTTTTGGCCTTTCTGGCATTGATCTCAGCTTCCTGAGCAGCCTGTGATGCCTGTAAGGGAAAAGGGGTAAGAGATGCGAATAGTTCTACTCCGCTGTCTTCCCTGACTGTTCTCCCCACGGTGAGACCACAGGTCTACCTTCCAGATGCTTTCCCCTTTTCCAGCTTGTGAAGTTATAAGCTCTCACTGCACATTTTTGTTTTCTGGGGGTGTATTTTAGGTTAACGGTGCTGCCATTTCTCCTTCATGGAACAGTCCGAAACACTCGGTATGCCAGCACCATTATATCTGTTTTTAAAGATCAATTTTTTTATTTTTATTTTTTGTCTTTTTGAGGCAGGGTTTCGCTATGCCGTTCAGGCTGGGCTTGAGCTCACTTTGTAGCCCAGGGCGGTCTCAAACTCGAGACAATCCTCCTACCTCAGCCTCCCCAGTGCTGGGATTACAGGCGTGTGCCACCACACCCCACTTGTCTTTAAAAATCAGTGATATCTCCTTCCCCCACTTTCTTACACAAGAATACACAGAGGTGGATTCATAATAAAACTCACCAAGCAGGAAGAACTTTTTACAAGGGTGAATCTTAGAACCCAAAACATGTCCTTCGGGACATTCTTAGGATCTGATTATTAGAAATGTCTTATTCTTGGAAAATTTTCATAAACAATGAACATTTTCTGTAAATTCCCCTCAACTTGCAAGCACCTAGCAACAACCCTTCCCTGGCGACTCATTTATTGGGATGACATAATTTACAATTTCAAAACCAACCAGAGGTAAATATATTTGGGAAAATTCCACGAAACCTGAACAAACACACTGTGCATGAGTCACCGGGAAACAGCAGTGGAAGAGGAAATGTCTAAACACTAGAAACCAGATGCTCTTACAAGGAGATCTAGCCAGGCTATAAATGAGTAGCTGTGAGCTCCCTACCACACCACCATTTCCCCTAGCTTTGAGGTCAAGACAACACAAACATTTTGGGATCAAAACAATGTGAAAATGTTAAAAAGAAAAAGAAAGGGAAGCAAAAAGCCTTCACAAGTAAATGATTCGTCTCCGTTCACATGCAGCTGTGCCTCCTGAGCCAGCTCAGGCTTCCAGAGCATGCTGGGGAGCAGGACAGGACTCTCTATTGTCTCAAGGGCAGCCTGGATGCGTTCAACCTGTGGATGTCAGGCCTCAGGAACAACCATAACCTTCTGCTTGGGGTTAAAACAAACAATGTTACAGACTCAAACGATGCCGGCAGAAGGCCATCCTTTCAAAACTGACATAAATGCCAATAGGATAGTGCAGGTGAGGGTGCTATATGCTCTTTGGAAGTGATTTTTTTAAAAATCAAAAAAAAGATCTTTCTATTGTTTGAACTAAATCCTATCCATTTTTGAAGTTCATGAATATATAATTTTCTTTCTTCTCCCTCTTTCAAGAGACTCTAAATGTAATGTTTTCATAAACGTATTAAAAATGAAATCCACACACTCTCAGCACATATGACAAATACCTATGTTTCCTTCACGGGAACTTCTACATGAGCTACACAGAAAATTAGGGCTATCCAAACAAACAAAACCAAACAGGTGATGGAATGAGGTGCTTGCCTGGAAGTGCTTCTCATTATCACTTCCCCAGGCTGTGTCTTTCCTTTCCATCCCAAAGTCAGAATAACCTACTGTGAGGGTCTCTGTTTTTTTAATAGCAGAAGAGAAAGGGGGCCCCTCCTTAATATTGTAAGTGTGTCATTTTGTGACCATTATGCTCACTAGAAAAGAAGAATTCTGTGATGACTCCATTAAAGTCTTTCAAAAGCCAAAGATAGCAAAGAACGAAAATATGGACCCTAGCTCTTTCTTGGGCCATGTAGTCACAATTCAATATTGTGCTAGGTCAGGTGGCGCATGCCTGTAAGTCCAGTACTCAGGAGGCTGAGGAAGGAGGATCACTGCAAGTTCGAGACCAGCCTGGGCTACATAGTGAGTTCAAAGTCAGCCTGAACTACACAATGAGACCTTGTCTCCAAAACAAACAAAAAAATCCAAAAAAACAAAAACAAAAAAAAAATTCATAACACAGAGTGTTATGTACACATTGTCACAAAAAGTGAGCAGTTAAACTAGATGTAAGGTCAGTACATCTTCCTGATGTGGTTGAGAAAATCACCTTCAAACATGTCTTGTACATGAGAAACTGGCCTTTGCATCTAGGGAACAAGTAGATGGAAGAACCAGACGTAAATTAATTTTTCACTACACTCTCCTTTATTATTTTTTTATATAATTTATTACTTACCCATAAAAAATACTTTTTAAATGTCCTAAAACCTCAACTGTGTAAAACAATATTTTGGTTTCAACTCAAAGTAGCTTTGAGACAGGACAGCTGTGTGAGAGACACTTGGTAGAAAAGCCAAATTCTTCAACTTCTATGTAAGCTACAAGCCAAATCTTTTTTTCTTTTTGGCATGTCTTTTTTGAGACGGTCTCGCTATGCAGCTCAGGTTGGCCATGAGCTTACTTTGTAGCCCAGGCTGATCTCAAACTCACAATGATCCTCCTGCCTCAACCTCCCAAGTGCTGGGATTATAGGGGTGTACCACCACACCCGGCCCTACAACCCAGATCTTGACCAGAAAATGCAATGAAAAATGGAAGCCCATATGCAAAAGACTTCTAGACAGGCTGGAGACCTTCATTCGTGAACATTTTTCCTTTCTCCCCACAAGTGAATATGCCAACCCCTTACCATCCCTGCCATCATCATGTCCTGGTCCGCGTCCTCCTGCTTTCTCCTCAGCTCGCCCTCTGCTTCCTGTAGCTGTCTCAACATGGCGTTCACCTCGTTATCCAGATTGGTGACTTCTGCGAAAGTCTGTTCCGCCTCTGCCTTGGTGCTGGTAGCATTCTAAACACAAAATAAACAAACTGCAGATTTAAAAAAGCCTTCCCTTTTCTAAAGTATGCCTCTACTCATTTTATAATTTCCAAAATGGCTCAAGAAGACCATCCCGAAAGAGCAGTACAGTAATCCACACTTATTTATTTGGGCTTCAAGTAACAATGATTAAATGAAATGATATCTAATGCTACTATTAAATATCTCATAATATAATACTACCTACCACCACAGCATTTCAGATGTTATACAGCACATTCACTTCTATTTTCTTTATTCATCTTTGAAATCACTTATTCTACTACCGCCATTTAGTTGAGGTCACACAGCTAACAAATGATAAACATTCATTCACTTGGATAATTTTAAATTTAGAGTTAGCCTGCCTCTTCTGGGCAGCTCATAATGTACAAAAAGGCCACAATCCTGAAATATGAGTATTTCATAAAATATTGTATAATTAACCCAAAAGCAAATTGTTCTAGAGAAACTAAGATATTTCTGTGATTATTATGCTAGTTTTACAATCAGATCCAAACAAGATTTCCCTTTAAATATCAAAAGGCCAGCATAAAGAGATGACTCTTCAAGACCAACGTAAAGGGCTGGGGATATAACTCAGCAGCATGGCACCTGCCTGGCAAGCACGGGGTCCTGGGTTTGATTTCTGGTACCACAAAAAGAAAAGGTGCATGGAAAGAGCCCCGGCAGGGCAGCTACAGAAAGTGATGTAGGAGGGTCTTGGGTAGGGCAAAAAAGGGTTTAAAAGTTGTGTTCAGCACTCTACCTAAGACTGAAAAGAAAAGTCACCTGTCCAGGCCCCACAAACACCTCCCTTTTTGTGAAAAAGTCCTCTATGGCCTTTGATCCTCCACTGATCCCCTGCCCCAGTAATAACTCAGACCCCACACTGAGACAGAATTTTTAAAGAGCCCTTTTACTGATTTCTCCTTCTCAGTCAGTGTAGTTACCTACTCTCTCTATTGTCTGTTTAAAAGGGAGAAAGACGAGGATAGGGCAAGACAGTTTCACAAGAGCTTGGTGGGAGGGGGGTAGGGTGGGGTGGGCCAGCGGAGGCTGTGGGAGCGGGCCGCGGGGGAGAGGGGTGCGCACACACCTTCTGGACAGCGCTCGCAATCCGCTCTGCCTCGTGGGCCTTGTTCTTGGCCTCCGTGGCGTCCGCCGCGGCGCTGCCCAGAGCCTGCCGTGCCTCCTGCGTCTTCTCCAGAGCTTCAGCAATGGTCTGGTCGATGGCGGGGATCCTCTTCAGGGCCTCCTCTGCAGCGGTCTTGTTATCGTTCACACGTCTATCGAAATCTAAAAGGAGTTCAAGGGATGCACTTCAACTGAATTCCCAAGAAGCGAAACAGGGAGCCTTTCAGGGAGCCGCAACTGGACTGTTTTACAAGCAATAAAAGTCGGGGAGAAAAATGAAAACCAGCATGGGCTAAAACGTTAGAAGAGCAAAGGCGCAGGCACATCCCTACGTGACAGCTTCCCAGGCGTGGGCTCAGGAACGTACATCTGCTTCAGGAAAGAGAATTCTTACTTGAAAGCTTAAGGCAGAGCAGTGAGTACGCTCTTGCTGCCACCTCAAGTGCTAGCGCCAGCTCCCATTTACTTCGTGTTTATGGAGTGGCAGGCGTGGAGTGAAAGGACCTAATGACTAAAAACTGATGACTAAAGAGGTTTCTTGTGGAGCATGGATTTAAACTCAGGCCCACTGACACCAAAGCCCAGACTTTCAATGACTACCTTATAAAACCTCCTTATTTATAAACCTATGATTATTTTATCAGAGGTGACTTCAGAGCTACTCAGTGAATCAGGCATATTTCTTTTCTGTGTAGGATGAAGAAAGAGAAAAACAAAGAACTAAATGTCATCGCCAGAGAAAGGCCAACGGTTCCCACTGACCAACGTGAAGTCAGCTGAATAGGCAGATTTGGGTTACGTGAGTTATTCCAACAAAATCAAACGCCTTTTGTGGTTTTCATATTGAAGTATGTAGGGGTAAAATGACATAAGCACCAGGATTTTCCTCGAAATACTTCAGCATAAAAAAGGAGCCTGGGAGTGGGGACGCAGCTGGCGGCAGAGCGCTTGCCTAGCGTGTGTGAAGCAGCCCAGGTCAGATGCTCAGCGAAGTGTGGGGTTAATGAAGTCTGGTAACCGTTAAATCGAACAGGTAGTGGGGTACACTCTCCCTCTGCGCGTGAGTGGAGAATATCACGCTAACACTGAAAAGACAGGAACAACGAAAGCGAAAGGAGTGGAAGAAGCAAACGATACACCGGTTCGTTGACGTTCTCATACCTTTCAGGTTGTTGAGAATGTCATTGGCTTCCTGTAAGGTATTTCGTCCCTTTTTAGCAGCTTCCTCAGCAAGAGCCTTGGCAGCATCAGCACGAGCTAGGAGTTGGTCGGCCGTCTGCAAAGGCACAGCAGGTCAGGAGCTGAACCCTCCAACTCCACCCCAGCCCTCTCCTGACAGACAGGTGCCTCAAAGCAACCACTCTGAGGCTCTGCAGCCCCCAGCACACACAGGCCACCTCGGATACTCTGCCACTCTGGTACCAGGAGAGACACTGCTTTAGCAGGATCGTCTCACTTGCCTGAAGAAATGAAGCAACCTGAAAATCAAACCCACCTGCTGTTCAACTTTTCCACTCTCCAGAAGTTTCTTCACTTCCAACTCCTTCCCACTCATGTCTTCCCTGAGGTCCTCATAATCCTTTAACTTCTGATCAATCAGACGATCCAGATCCGCAGCTTCTTTCTTTATCTTATCTGCTTCATTCTAGGGAAATGCAAACAGGAGTATTACATTTTATATACAAAACTGATGAAAAGTAGCTTGGGAATGCTGTAACACTTAATGTCCGTTATTGTTAAGAGTATAGCACAGATCAAGATTTTGTGCACCTTTATTTTTAAATCGAGGTATACTCAATACACACAGTGAAATTCTGCATTTACATGTAGCTTGATGAGTTCTGACAAATATGTTTACTTGTGTAGCCAATACTTCAGTCAAGACACAGACTATTCCCATCATCCCGAGCTTCCCTGTATCCCCTTCCTGTCCCCTGCCTCCCCCTCTTCCCTCCTGTAACTGCTACTGTTCTGATGCTTATCACCATAGTACAGTCTTGAGTATTTTCAATTTCAAATACATGGAATCAGACAGTATGCACACATCTGAAGAGATCTAAAGACTCTTAGGATGTCAAGTCAACACCTCCCATACAGACAGTGAAATCTAGAAAGACAGATGGTGAAAGATACAGATTGTGAAGGCAAAGTAAAACAATAATTTTCAAGTCTAATTTTTAATGCAAAAATAATTTATATAGTTTTGTGGGAGGAGCTATGATTAGAGTACAAATATAAAATATAATGGTACCAACTCCCAGATGTTCCACTCCCTCAGAAAATCCCGATATAGTTCTTTCATTTAAATTGTTCCTTTTTTATTGCTTCCCATGTCTCCAGCAGATGGTATCTGGGAGTAAGGGGCTACAGGCATTGTGCTTTAAGTAATTGTAATATATTATATATGGAAGATTTAGGATAACTTGTATCACCAAATACACCTCACTATTTAATGTTAATAATTAACGATCTTTATAGTTATCAACATTAAGTTATAGCAAGATTTTTTTTTATCTCAGTGAGTTCTACTACAACAGCTCAATGAGTCAGCTAAGGGTGGATGGGGGACACTGGCCATCAGATAGGCTCTTCCAGAGACCACATGGGTGGGGACAGGAGTGAGGACATCGGTGACAGCCAGCACAGTGCATACCTCTAGTGCCTCTGAGTCCACAGGAGCCAGCTGAGCCACACTGGCATAGATCTCCACAGCCTTGTCACCAGCCTGCTTGGCCTCCTCATGGACACGGGCAGCTTGCTTTTCTAGATCCTCTGAGATGTTCTTTGCTTGTTCATACCTAAGGAACAAATTATATGCTTTAATAAAAAGATGGCTGCTTTTAGCATACTGTTAACCAGATTCAATATAGTTTATATCACTATGATAAGATTCTCCAAACCTGAAAGGAAATGTTACATTAAAATGCCAACATTAATATCAACATTTAGCTGAAATTGACATTTCATCTCATCACTTATATTTATAACATACAGGATGCTCTACATTTGTTGAGTGTCTCTAATCTTCAAATTCAAAATGCTCCAAAATCTAAAACTTTTTGAGTACCACCATGATGCTGTAAACGAAAAATTCCACACCTGACCTCATGTGATGGGTCACAGTCAAAATTCAGGTGCACCAACAATACGTGAAACTTTAGGCTATGACTATAAATTGTGTATGAACGTAGGTGAATTTTGTGTTTAGATTTGGGTTCCTGCCATGAGAGAGCTCACTGGGAATACGCAAGCATTCCAAATTCTGAAAAAGAGCCCAATATGCAAAGCTCTTATACCAAGCATTTCAGATAAAGGATTCTCATTTTTAATTTCTTATTTTAAACCTCTTTAAAGATTTGTACTTCAAGTATGTTTTTTCTATCGCATTTTGTCTTCCTTTTTCATTTATGTACAACTTTAAGTACCATGACTACTCCTGTTACCATTCCTTACAGTTACTGTAGTTGGATCAAAAAAATCTGTGTGGCTCCACAGTCCCTGCCCTACTCTTCTAGTTCAAAAGCATGATTAACAGTGACATCTGCCTGCATGGGTGCATGTGCCTTAAATCCCCACCACTTCAATCTTTACTGAACTGTGTTACTTGAATAATATTGAAAGGACTATGAACCACCTTTAAATCATACTCACTTCCTATTAAGCTCTTCAATCTCAAATGCTGTTTGATTTTCTCCCGCCAGAGTACTCAAAAGTAGATTGTATGCCTCAGTTGATGTATCATTGGCTGTCTTTGCCACTCGTACAATGTCATCAGCTTCTTGTTTATGGCTGTACACAAAAGAGAAAAACATAAACCATGAAGCAGATCCCCTGACAGGGAAAGAAGTAAAGGTTAGGTAATTTTTCTTTTATTATATAGTCAGCCAAAAAAATTTTTATGCCTTCAGCAGTTCACCATATTGATCAATGTCTGGAATTAATGGCCACCACTTTGGGCACTTCTTATAATTGCAGAGGCCAAAGGTAACTTGTACTAATCTTCATGGTCTCAATAAATTTAGTATTAAAATATTTACACAAGCTTTTCTTTTCCTGATATATATATTTGTTACGGCTTGTGGTTAGATGTCTCCCTAAAGCCTCACACAGCTATAGATGGGCTTTTTCAGAGGTGGTGGGATCTACAGAGTGTGAGGGACTCGTGGTACAATGCTAGGATAAGGGTGTGAGTGCTATCTGCCCCTACAGTATCCCACTGTAGCCTGGATACGATGTGAGGGACAGAAAAGAGGCTTGCTGCCAGATACTTGCAGTTTGTTGCTTGCTTGCTTTGCTACCTTCTGCCCAGCATAAACTGGTCTGCTCTGCAATGCCTGTCCTGCCACGCAACCCTGCCTTGGAGCCAACCAATTGTGGCCTGAAACCTCTATGAACCGTGAGCTACACAAACTTTTCCTCCTTTGAGTGTCAGGTATTTGTTTCAGCAATGAAGAAAACTAAGTAAGACAACTTTTTTGGGGGGGCAGACTGTATAGACATATACCAACGTGGGCAGAAATCTAAAAATACTGAAAAATCTCATTAATTTGGAACTTTGGTGGGGCTAACTTTATGAACATTACTTGCTAAACCAAGAATAGATATCGCCCATATAAATTTGTGGTATAAAATTTATAGGAATAAGTGTTTATATTTATTTAACCTTTTAGTTTAAGGTTTTGAAATTAAAAATCTAAAAATGATATGGTTTTGGGATACGAAAATTAATTTCACTTCAAAGCACTACATTCTAATAAAACAGATATTCAAAATAAAAGGAAGATGAACACATTTCAGAAAGGAGAGCACGCTGTGCAGGGGAAAGTGTCGGTGGGACCACACAGAACCACACACACGGAAGGGAAGCTGCATGCTGAGAGCTAGGCGGGGTCTGTGGGTTACCGTTCGGCGAGCTTTCGAGCCTCCTCCGCCAAGAGGGTCATGTTGTTTGGGTCCCCCGTTGACTCTGGCTGAGTGATTGACTGAAGAGAAAATAAGGTATTTAGTCTCAAAGGACTAAGCTGCTTTAAGTTTAGCGAGTTTGAGGCAAAAAGAATGCATATTTTCAGGGGTCTTTATTTAATATCAACACTTTTCACTGCACATTAGTGCTACTTCCACTGAAGGACAAGGAAGATGAACTTTCTCAGTACCAAAGAAGGAGAAAAGCAAGAGGAAAAAACCTAGATGTTCCTAGGGTTTTTTGGATTTCTTTTTTTTTTTTTTTTTTGATAAAGGATCTCCTATATAGTTCACGCTGCCCTTAAACACACTATGTAAGCCAGGCTGGCCTCAAACTTCAGCAATCCTCCTGCCTCAGCCTCCTGAGTGCTGGGATTAGAGGTGAGCTCCACCATGCCCAGCCAACATTTTATCCTGTCTGTACTGATACAGAAGACACATAAGCAACACTGTTTTCTTGCTCTATAAAGCAAGATGAGAGGGGGTGAAGAACCACTGCACTGCCACTAACAAACTTGCTATAAATGACCAAGGGGCTCCCCTCAGCCCTTCCCGATCACTCACCACGTTGGCAACAGCGACTTTGGCTTTCTCAAGTTCTCTGGAAGCCATTTCGATCAGCTGCCCTGTGCTCTCCACTCGGGCACGCGCCTGTGCAGCCAAGCTCCCGGTTTCTTCGATGGTATTCTGGATATTCTGTAAACGGCTAATCTGGCTGTACAGGGTGTGATTCACTCTCTGAAGTCGACTCATCAAATTCTGGTCTACATCTGAAATGGTATCACAGGAGAAGTCCCTAAATCTTCTGTATGAAATCTGAGGCACTGGGTATTTTTCACTTTTCAGAACAGCATCTCTCTGACAAGTTTCCCATGCTCCCTCACGGCGGCACGGTGGCTGCATTTCTCACACCAGGCTCCGTCTGCATGACTCTTCATCCCACCTGGCTCTAAGCCCCTTTCTCTGTCCATTTTTTTTTCTACTAGGGATTGAACCAAGGGCCTTTACACTGAGGTATATCCCAGCCCATTTCTTACTTTTGAGACAGGGTCTCACTAAACTGCTAATCTAACCAGGCTGGGCTCAAATTTGTGATCTTGCTTGCCCAGGCTTCCCAAAGTGCTAGAATTAGGCAGTGTCCCTTCGCCTGGTAAGTCCCTCTGCCTACCCCTCCCTTGTGTGCCCACAGCCTTACAAAGTAGCTGACGAGGAGGAGACAGGTAAGCAATGTCTGAGGAAGGAAAGATGGATTTTGATAGCACACATCAGATTTAATAATAAATATACGAAGTAAAAATTCTGTCAGTCCTGAAAGCTAAATATATTTGAAAACTTGGAAATATCTATATATGACAGATATTGACCTATGCATGGCAAATCCAACTTATTTTGTATTTTAAGTAGACTTTTGGATTATCACTCCCCTTTGCTTTGCTTATCTATGTAATTTCTTTCAAACCGATCTCTGCTTTCAAATAGTTTTTCGAATAGTCCTTTATTAATTATGGGCATTCAATTTAAACTTTACACTTGGGTCCTGAAAAAGCAAAAGATAAAAGCACAAGCAAAAACAAGCCAAGCCAGTCAGGATTAAATTCTCACATGTCATGAGGTTATTTTTATATACAAAGACCATTAAGTAATCTTATTCAAAATTGACCAGTCCTTAGAACAAATAGAAAGCGTAGCAGTGAACTTACGTATCTACAGCAAACTTTCAACAGTGTTGCTAAGAACATGTGTCAGAAAAGGACAGTCTTTCCAATTAATGGTGCTGGGAAAATTGGATATTCACAGGCAGAAGAATGAAACTAGACCCCTATAGCTCATTAGTTATAAAACTCAATTCTTGAATTAAAGACTGAAAGGTAAGACCTGAAACAATGAAATGCTAGAAGAAAACATAGGGGGAAAGCTTTAGGACATCTGAACGGGCACAAATTTTTTGGACAAGATTGATTCCCAAAAGATAGGAAACAAAAACAAAAGTAAACAAATGGAGTTATTACAAACTAATAAGCTATAGCATAAAGGAAAGAAACAACCCTACAGAATGAGAAAAAATATGTGCCAGTTATACATGTGAACAGGGCTTGATGTCCTGAATATGTAAGAACTCCAAAAACTCAATAGCAACTAACCAAATAACATGGTTGAAACACAGACAATAGGTCTAATCAGTCATTTTCAGGTGACATATAAACAACCAATGAGAATATGAAAAGAATGTTCGACATCACTAATCACCAGAAAAATATATGGAACAGGTTTATAAAATTCTTTAAATTTGAAT
This sequence comes from Dinomys branickii, assembly GCA_004027595.1. Taxonomy (NCBI): domain Eukaryota; kingdom Metazoa; phylum Chordata; class Mammalia; order Rodentia; family Dinomyidae; genus Dinomys; species Dinomys branickii. The sequence continues at coordinate 99,845 of PVLD010003088.1, forward strand.
ATCAAATAATTTTTGTTACGTTGGAAAATTACCTTCTGTTTATAGCATCTTAAACTGTTAAGTTGATGGACCAGTTTTCAAAATATTGTTTAAAAAACAAAGTACTTCATATTCTGCAAGTTGTTTAAAAAGTGAGAAAGAAGCCAGGCATAGTGGCACACATCTGTAATCCTAGCACTTGAGAGGCTGAGGCAGGAGGATTGCCTTGAGTTTGATGCTAGCCTGAGCTACATAGTGAATTCAAAACCAGCCTAAATTACAGAGCAAGATTCTTTCTCAAAAAGCAAAAAAAAAAAAAAAAAGAAACGAGGAAGATACATTTATAAAACCATATTAAATTATATGAAACCATATAAAACATACTAATTAACTTTGAATTAGGAACCACATCACAGATTTACCCACGGGTTACTCGCACATACCTTTGACACCCTGGGCCTCACGAAGGAGATCCGTAACCTCTCTCTCTGCTTCCTTTAGTCTATCCTCAAAGGCTTGATCTGTTACCATCTCATCCCCTGTCCCAAGGTTTGCTATGAGACTCTCTAATTCTTGGAGTTTCACTCGATGATCAGCAACCTAGATATACAGAAGAAGAAACAAGGGAAAACTGAGCTACACTTCCTGCAGCAGCGACAGAGCTCCTAGGTCTGTACGCTCCAGATACGTCTACCTGGGAACAGTGATGGGGGGCTGCTTCTTCATTTCTCTGACTTCAGAAGAAAGCTTTCAGGGCGCTTCCTCCGGCTTCAAATACTGCCTGCTGACAGTTTTTCAGTTCTGACCTTTCCCTTGAGTATCAGATTGCTGCCTTCATTTCTCCACTGGGCTTTCTGGTCTCTCAAACGTATGCAAATTTACACATCTTATATTTGTTCTCTCTGGGTCATCTCTGAAGAAAACGTCTCTAGCTACCTTAGCAAAAAACTCAAGACCCGCGCTCATTCTTCCCTTTCCCAATCCCGATGCAACCTGCTCAGGGCTTTCTCTTCGGCCCAGCCCTAAACATCGATCCTTACACAGCAACCAGAGTGCTCCTCTTTTATTAAACAGAAAACAAGAACAAAACATTAGATTTCTAAGCTTATATGAGTTTCTTCAGCACACTTCCATGGGACTTGAGATGAGACATAAATTCTTTATTACCACAGCATGGTCCCATATAACCTGTCCCTACCAAACTCTCCAGTCTTACAAACTACTACTTCTTCCTTCAGCAGGCTCCAGCCACACTGTAGCTTCCAGGGCTTGTACCCAGGTTCCCTCTGCCTGGAACAACCTACCATTACATCTTACGTGGCTCATGCCCTCTTACCCTTAAGAGCTCACTGTATAGGAATTTCCTTAGAGAGGCCTTTTACAGAGTATCCCCCGTGGTTATTCTCCATTTGTCATTCTTTCTAGCACTTATCTCAGTGTTTCTTGTCTATTCATTTATTTTTCTTATTCAACTCCAAACTGGAACATACAGAGTAGGGCCCCTACCCATCTTCTTCACCGCTTTGTCACTAGAGCTTAATGTACAGCACGTTTCCCATCAGTGTCTGCTGAAGGAACTAATGCATGGTTGACAGCTCACCTTATCCTTTACCAGTCGGTAACAAGCTGGACACTCCTGGCAGCCAGGCCAAGACCGATTGTAGAAATAGTTCTCTTCACACTGGTCACAGCGGTTTCCCACAAAGCCTTCTCTGCACTCACAGCGACCATCGTCTTTGCACTGGAGTGAAAGAGACCCCTCAGGATGACAGTCACAAGCTGCAGAACAAGGGAAAATAGTACGTAGTAAAAGAAGGGTATATTTCTCTTTGTTCAAGACTCATAACAAAGACACCCTTTTAAAGTAAAAATAATCTTTAAAATAAAATGTCCATCCTTTGGGGCACATTTCACGTTACTGAATAGTTACAGAACCATTCACCAGTGCCCTCTCCACGCACTTCAGGACTTTGCCTCTACTTTCTGCTACCCTGTGCCTATTACTCCTCTAAACACTGAGAAAACCCAGAGGCTTGTGCTTCTCTTCCATTATTTTATAGTTTGTTTACTCACTTTGTTCTCCGAACTGAGCAAATGAATTTTGCTACATTCCACAGGAGAAATGAAGGAATTCAGAAAGCAAAAACACCAAACTGCTCTGAGGCCTAATTCCAGGCAAGTGTTTATGCCAAGGAACAGCAGATGTTTATATGCAACCATACCAAAAGGGCCCCAAGAGTGGGAAACAACTTCAGCCAGTAAGTCAACAAACGCAATGCGAAAAGAATTCTTCACGGTTTCATTCTCTCCCTGATGAATGTGATCAATAAAAAAGTTTCATTAAGCACAGTGGACAAGCTCAGCAATCAAAGGGAGATTCTTCTTCAGAATAAGGAAGAATCAGCAACACCGTAACAGAAAATACAAGTAAGGTGGTTGCAAAGAAACCAGAGAAGCCTTCAATTTCCAGAGTTTTAGAAAAGAACATTATTTCATGGAAGAGAGCAGCCCGATGACTTAGGTAAAGCCCAGACTTTGAAAGCAAGGTGGCTACTCAGAGGCTGCCCAAACCCTTCCTAACTAGAGTCAGAGCAGACTTAGGGTCGCACACCAACAGGATGCCTTACGTTTGCAGCCTTCAGGGCCAAACCCAAAGTGGTTGACCTCACAGCGCTCACAGTGCTGCCCAGTGATGCCAGGCTGGCACTCACACTGGCCAGTACGGATGTCACACTGCCCGTTGGTGGAACCCAAAGGATGGCAATCACACCTGAAAACAACAAAGGACGTTTCTCGGGTAAGGAAAACAGACTTCAAACAAAAGTTGTGTTGTTTTTCAGCATAGTACTGGTGTAATCTCTATCAGAAAACGCTATGTTAATTAAGGGTTATGACACAGAATGTAAAAGGTTATTAAGCTCCTGAGGTTCAAGCAATTTCTATGCACACTATTCAGGACCTCATTTCTGAGACTAATAGCACCACTGGTATTCCGAGTTGAGACGGTTCTGTATTGTCATCAAGCAGGCACTCAAGACTTTCCTGGGCTGCAATTCAGGATTTATTCTAAGCATGCCAGAAAAAAACTTTGTAAGTTTTATTTTTAAAATGTTGCTGAGCTGATTCAGACACAGGTGAACCCACTGTGCCCCAGTGCTTTGTCCCATTAGCTTATTATTATAATTTTCCAGTATTGGTCTTAAAGGACACATTTCCTATTTTAGGTATTCAAATCATTTGGAACAAAATCAAGTCAACTATCAAGTATAACTTACAAAAACTCACTTCTGGCAATATAAAAAGTAAAGATGACTTCCTCTACAGGCACTGACATCTCACCTCTCACAGCCTCGCCCACTCTGCAGGTTGTAGAAGCCAGGGTCACAAGCGCCGCAGTCCCGGCCGGACACGTGAGGCAGGCACTCGCACTGCCCGGTGACAGGGTTGCAGCTCCTCTGCTGCTTCACCGTCCCATAGGGGTTACAATTGCAGGCTATAGCAGGGAGAGAGGGACAGCACAGAGGAAATCAGCAGAGAGGAACAGTGAACGGTAAACCACTCCAATAGATTCTCTATATTTGTGTTGGCCCATGCAGAAACCATGGGTCACATTTGGCTATGCAGCATCTGAAAGGTGGCTGACTGATCTGAACTGAGATGTGTACCACAGATGCTGAAAATGTACTATAAATGAGGATGTAGTGTGGGGGGGACAAAGAACATACATTTCCTCAATAATTTTTTACTGGTTACTTATTAAAATAATACATTGGCTATATTAGGTTGAATAAAATATATTAAAATGAACTTTTTCTGTTTCCCTTTACTATTTTAATATGATGGCTGAAAACTTTTGAATTATACAAATTTAAAAATGAAAGTCACACCATATTTTTAATGGGCAGTCCTGCACTGGATCAAAGTACTGCAAGTATTCCAAGCGACACAGGCGAAATCACAGGAGAGAGAGAGAGAGAGAGAGAGAGAGAGAGCGAGCGAGCACCTGGCCAGTGAGTGGCTGATTACCTTTGCATTTGTCTGCTGGATTGGGAGCCAAGGGATTTCCAAAAAACCCATCCTTGCACCGATCACAATAGAAGCCAGCAGTGTTGTAGATGCATTTCAGGCACTCTCCCGTCAAGCGGTTGCAGTTTCCCACTGCATTGGGGTCGATGTTGTCATTGCACTGGCACGGGCGGCAGAGCCTCACAGGGCCGCTGTTACCCTGGGGGTCCCCAAAGTAGCCGTCATCACAGAGCTCACATCTCTTACCTAGGGATGAGACAGTCCACTGTTACGAAAGAGACACCAGGTTACCACAGGCAGTCTAGTATCTCAGATGTGAGGTATCACGGTGCAGCAGAGGGTAGCAGGGACCTGGGCCGCAGCCCTGACACTGAGCCAGATGGGTGGAAGGACCTCCCGCACATGTCTATTTCCTCCTTAGAATACAGACATCCACAGCTTATCTATCTCACTTCAAATAATCTGACAACTAACCAAAACCATGCACTAAAAGTACTTCATAAGTGAATCAGACCCAAGGTTTATTAACCTCCAGTCCCAAGGGGAGGCACATTCATACACTGGCTTTACCTGATAATATTAAAAAAGATAACATGCCACTCTGGACCCTGTAAGGCCCTCAACCAGAGTGAGCAGGACAAATATAAAGCACCTGCTACCTCTCAACTGGCAGCGTCCACCGGTATGGGAACAAAGGTATCTAGAGAATAACTCAGGAATCATCCACTGCCACCTGCTTCCATTGGAGCTAAGGAAATGGAACAGTTAGTGCCGTGCCCACAACCACACTGACAGGAGAGAGGCAGAGCTGGAGTCAGAGCTGTCTCCCACGACACAGAACTCACAGTTCCTCGTTCTGCTTCCTCCACTTTAACACCATCATTAGCTCGACTGGAATGATACCTTTGTAGCTAATAGGGTCTACATTTGCCTAACTGTCCTAGAGAACTGGAAGTTTGCTCAAGTCATGAATTGTATCTAGCTATCCCCCAAGGGACCTATTGGTGGGGCTTTTGAAAGATGATATCCGACCCTTGGCTCCTCCCTATACTCTCTGCTTCCTGGTTACCATCCTGTGAGCAGCCAATCCTCAGCTATGCCCTCTGCCACGCTGCGCTGCCTTGGAGCCAGCCAGCTAAGGACCAAAACCTCTCTTACAAGCTGTGAGCCAAAATACACCCTTTCTCTTTTAAGTTAAAGTCTCCTCTAAGTGTCACATATTTTTGTCCTGGTGACAAGGACAGTAACTAAAAGATTTTGATACTAGAGAAGTAGGGGTCATTGCTATGACTATACTTAACCACATGGTTCTGATACCTTTGGAACTGGCTCTCCGGGAGTATGGACAGGCTTAGAGATGGCTGGCTGGAGAGGGAGCCCTAGACTGCCGATATCTGATGGGAGCCCAGCCTGATGGGAGATTCAGCTTGGTTATCAGAAGACCAGAATGCTGATAGAAATGCAGATTGCACAGACCAGGTTCAGGCGGTTTCAAGGGAACAAGGACTCAAACGGCAGTCCAGGCCAGGCCACGTGTGTTATGCTCCGGCAGAAAATATGTCTACATTTCGCTCATGTCCTGAGCCTTTGGGGGAGACTGAGATTAAGGATGGAGGACCAACTAATGTGGCAGAGGAAACCTCAAGACAGCCTAGCATTCAGGCTGTGGCATGGTGCTGCTGGGGGTCCTTTGCTAACTCTATACAGAAAATGGCACAGCTGAGGGACTTTAAAAGTTTTGAGGTTCACCAAAAGCTTCTGTACAGTCGAGGCCTACAAAGTTTGAGCAGAGTAAAGTTCGGCTGCTAAAAGTACGAATACTACAAAGCCAATTACTTTGCATAAGGATGCCTTCAGGGCATGGGAGGAATCCCAAGGGCTCACCTTTGGGAGACTCAAGGGCAGAAAGTGGAAGACTGCTTTGGGAAGACAGCCACAGGGCACCTGCTCCAGAAAGGCGGCTGAGGAATGGCTTCCTGGGATTCCATTCAGAGCGCTCAGCCAAACAGATGCATAGAAGCCCCTACAGCCATGATGCAAAAGAGCCTGGAACCCAGCTACTGTTCAAGCTGGCTGCAGACCTTGGCACCAACCTCATGGTGCTGGTTTTACAGGCAAACAGAATGTAAAAGTTATGGACCCACAGCAGCTTCCATCCAGATTTCCAAGAAGCCTAGGTTAATAAAGGTGCAGTCACAGAAGGACAGCAGAGTGTAGGAAACTACAAGGGGAACAGCGCCTGGGACAGGTGCTCCACAGCCTGCACCTCAGTTGCCAGAAACAAAGTCAGAAAGTGCTATTGGATAAGGTCACCTTCCAGGAGCTGAGCTTTGATTTGGGGTCATCAACACCCAGGACTTCCCAGAGAAAAGGCCCTGAAACAAACCCTCAGCCCTCATCCTCCCTTCTGTTCTCCTCTACATACTTCCTGTGTCTGAACCCCATGGAGGTGAGATGTGACACAGCACACACAGGCTTCACCACTTGGAGAAAGGCAGAGAGCGGGCGTGGAAGGGCTAGGGAAGACTGCCAGCCACCACCCTGGCGGGCTAGCAAGGGGGCCGCTGGTACTCAAGGGAGATGGGTTAGGGCGGAAGACACAGATGCTGAGGTTATAGAAATCAAGAGGCTTTTGAGTCCTCAAGAGATCTGATCACTTAAGGGGGAAATGCAGACAGCTTGACATGGAAGCCCCCAGTCCACAAGCAGAGGCGATGGAAGGACCCCCAAGGGGGAGAGAGGCCGAAGGAAAACACGGAGAGTGAAGTGATACAGAAGGGGGCAGCTGCAACCACTGGATCTGACACACTGGGCGGGCGAGGTGGACAGCAAGCGTGGGTGGGGCTGGGACAGGAGGGGAAGGGGCAGGGTGTGGGGAGGATGAGGCACCAGGGACTCTTCTGCCCTGACGCACACAGCCACCCAACTCTCGCTCAAATCTCTTTCCACGGGAGCATTCTGGCAGCGCTTCAGTCACGCTTTTCCATCAGGTAATTTAGTGATTCTAGACACGACCCATGTTTTCAAAGTTTTAAAACCTGCTTTGAATAAAACATAAAACTAAAATTAGGTAGAAAAGTTAAAACAGAGATCCTGGTAGCCTGTAAAAAGTCACTCCAAAATATCCTTTGGTAGCTATGGCTAATCTCCCCTTTAACTTACAGTCTAGGATCTGTGTTTAAATCCTAGCTGTATCATGTACGTGACTCTGGTCAAGCCTCACATTTTTCCAGCCTTACTTTTTCTTATCTTCCTCCCTGCCACTGGGAGAGGTGTCTTCCTTTCTTCTCTGTTAGGACCTTATGTACATTCTTTTATCTAAACTAATCATGCTGTATTAAAATTATCTTATTTCTCTCCATAATTTCACCCTCTGAGGAGTAGGGACCATCCTCTAGTCATCTTTTATTCCTAAAGACGGGCACTTAAGTTTATTGGAAAAGAAAAATATTAACATTTATCTCTAAAGATCATTTAAAAAGATTAAATTGTACGCATGCAGAGCTCAGTAACTGTCAGTTATTCATACACAATCTTGGAAAATCTTATGAATGAGGAACATCTTGCATCCCTTATAATCAACCTCCTTTTATTTAGTCAGCCAGGATCTCCACTCACTCAACAGTCACGCTTAATACTGGTCTTTATTCACAAGCGAATAAAGCAAATCTTCTGTCTCTACAGTGCTTAAACCTGGGCAAAGGAGTAAAGAGGGGAGACAGACAATAAACAAATTAAAAGTGCTACCAAAACATGAAGCAGGGGACAGGGATAGCATTATTTTTATAAGGTCCATACTGTTTTCATACAGACCTCTACCTCCTAGTTAACATCCTCAAGAACTGCTGTTCATCATTCCCTTCAAGCCGGGTGATAATCAAGAAAAATAAGTACATATCGCAAATCTTACGGGAGGCAAACATGGTTAGTGACTAATAAGACCTCCTGGAGGGCAGCCTTCCTGCAGAAGAGATGCTTCAACTCAACGCACAGAACAGACCAGAGCGGGCGCGGACGAGGAGAGTAGGAAAAGCGGAGTGCAGCATGCTGAGGAAAGGGAAAGCTTGCAGCAGGCCGGGAGGCCGGTACATGTGAGGCGCTGGAGCCCAGGAGGGAAGGAGCGGAGCACAGGTGCGAGGGTGGGGGCAGGACTAAGGTTGCAGAAGTGTGCTGGGGTGGGACCCTGTTTGGAAATGCCTTTTTAAAAAGTAGGACACAATGCACACATGTATTAAGACATCACATGGTAGCCCATTAATATGTACAGAATCACGTATCAGTTAAACAATCTTATTTTAACAAGGCAGGAAAATCAGAGATAATGAAACTCTGCACTAATTTCTATTCCCTATCTGCTCAGTGACCTTAAGCAAATGACTGGCCGCAGGCTGCGATTCTCTTATGCTAGAGCTGGGGTCCCCAGGAAGTGGAAGGGAGCTGCGGGAAGGGGACTCCTGATGACTACACTACCAACACCCTCTAACATAGCCTGCCAGAGCCACGGCTGCGCCGCAACCTCTCCCGACAGCGCAGGCACGGGCGGACGGGAGAAGGGGCTGCCTGTCAGGAGACCCAGTCTCCTTCGTAGTTCAGCACAGCCCTGCTAAAGAGTGAGGAATAGTCTGGTTTTATGTTCTTTTGAGAAAGAACATAAAAATAAATCTGTTTTCCCAAATAACACAATGACACGTCGACAGGACTCTTCAGAGAAAGAATTTTAAAATTATTACTTTATATCAAGAACCCCAGGACAGCCTCACAAACTAAAAAATCACATTTAGGTTCTCTTTTTATGAAAGCAAACAACACACTGTAGCCATTATTATCTCTGGAGCCACGCTGGCTGGGCTGGAATCCCAGCTTGACCAGGGAGTAGCTATGCAGCGCTGGACACGAAACTTGATGTCTGTCTCTGTGCCTCATTTTCTTGGTTGTCCCAAGGTAATGACAGCAGAATTTACCTCACAGGCTCGTGAGGATTAATGCAGCCATACATGGAACATGCTTAGAACAGTACCTGGCCATACCGACTTAATACATATTAGCTCTTATTAGTAACAGTACGAATGTTTATGAATCCAAAATTAACCTGTGTGTTCAAAAATAGGGTTAATGTTCAATTTTTTTAATCTGTTATGGTAAAAGACACATTGTCATTAACCCTTCCCAAAATGCTTCCCCTCACTTCAAATACATGTAACCCATGGTTCTGGCTACCATCTAATGCAATTCTAGAAGTCCATTCTCGTGCCTGTAATTGTGCTGCTGCAGCCGCTTTGACATCTTGAGTCAGCTCAAAACATTTACTTTTCACAGCCATTCTGCCTTTGGGGAAGAACCAGAAGGTGCACAGCGCCAGTGAGGTGGGTAAGTGCACACACCCTATGTGCTGTTTTGGGCCTGCCTTTCCACTGGACACGCAGGCGGCAGCACTCACCATATTTGTAACCACAGCTCATGATGACAGGAAACAGGACTTTCAAAGCTTCTTCCAGAAGTTTTGAAGACGGTGAGATAAGATGTGTGAAGTGAGGCAGAAGGTTGGGGGGTGTGCAAATGGCAATGTGTCTTACCGTAACTGATTTTTAAATTGTTTTTGAACATTTGCTGTATATTCTCATCACACCTTCTATTTTCTACAAAACCTCTGCCTATAATCACTGAACCAAACAAAAAACTAAAGTTAAAAAAAAACCAAATCCAAGTCCCCGCCCCCCAGGCCCTCTCTAAGATGGGAGGCGCAGGCACACTCACCCGTGGTGCCCACGGGACAGCTGGTGCACACCGCCTCCCTTGTCTTGGGAACAACAGCACAGCTAGAACCGCCGGGGCACGGGCAGGGCTGGCAGTCCGAGGAGGAGCCCCCGGCCGCGTCTCCGTAGTAGCCATCACTGCACTTCTCACAGTGGGGACCCGCCGTGTTGTCTCCGCAGTCGCACACGCCTATGTGGGAAGCAGGCGCGAGACAAGCGTACAAGTGAGTAAGACAGAGAGCACCTCCTTCCCCGCTGCTAAAGAGGAGCCAGGCCGGGCAGTGGCCAAAGATCATCTTCTTACCTGTTTCAGGGTCACAGGTCTCACTGTGTCCGTTGCAGGTACAAAGCACACAAGGACTATACGGCCCAAGACCTGGAGTTTCTCTTCTGTAACCTGGGAGGCACATCTCGCAAAACTGCCCCCCGTATCCCACCGGGCAGGTGCAGGACTCCACCCAGGTTGCAGGGACCCCAGGCCCAGGACGAGCACTTGACAGGGTGACATCATCCAGATATCCGGCGCCTGTGTGCAGGGTGGAAAGGAGAATTAATGAGGCACGTTTCTTTTTCCAAAAGCTCATGAAAAGTCAATAGCTAGAGTCAACAGACTCAACATTCCTGCAAAAATCAGCTATTACTTTCATTTGTCCACTAAAGACTATAATTAGAAAATGACTTATTAATCATAAAACAATGCTATTTCCTAATTTTAATAAATTTTCTTCAGGTCCATGAAAGTAGTTTTTATAAATATATTTTTATATATAATTCAGTGTGGTAGTTTATACTGTTCCTTTGAATTCAGTGTTATAGCATTAGATGAGGTAAAATTCTCCCTTATCTAAACAGTTCTCTTGAATTGCATCATTACTTACTTCTCTCACTGTATGTCCCCCGGATTTTGATAGAAGTCAAGTTGTTTAGGAGCTTCTGAAATTTAAAAGGGGTAAGCGTAGGCCTCCATGGATAATCTGTTGCTTCGTGGAGCCTGGAGAGAAACAGAGAAAGAGAGAAAGGGCCTCCTTCACTTCTGTAATGTTACTTTCAGGCGGGGGGAACACATTTCTCATTTGTGCTACCAACAATGGGATGCTGACAGTCTAACCAAATCAGAAAGGAGACTGCTGGGTTGATAGTACAGCTAAAAAAGACAAAGGAAACAAAGGACAGGTCCCTTTTACAAAATCACCATGATAACCTAGAAGTTTTTCTTTAATACATGCCTTGAAGCCAGATAAGCTTAAGCAAAACAAAACAAAACAAAACAAAACAAAAAAACTTCTGTAATGCACATCCAAAATGCTTTAACAAAGCAGGTAATCTTACCTGAAGACATACTTCACTGTGTTCTCACTGGGGTAGGAATTGCCCTGAGCAATCAAGGGCACTGACACTCTCAGGCCAGCTCCCTCAAGCACGAGGTCTTCCGCGGAGAGGCGCGTGTCTCGTCTGTCCACTCGAAAGGAGAAGGAGAGGTTCTGGCCGTAACTCAACACCTGGTTGCCCAAGAACTTGTCTGGAATACAGACACAATGGCACAGCGGGCAAGAATGTGAGCGTGACGCTACAGAGAAGCACCTAGGAAGTCGCGGTGATCTCCACCTCACTTACCAGGGGCAACGAAGTACCTAGGGAAGTAGCTATCTGAGACCACAGAGATATCTTGCCTCTCGGAGGACCACTCCAGAGATGCCTCAGAGCCGTCTCTCTGCTCCACACGCCACCCATCCTCATCTGTAGGCAGTGAACAGAAACAGAAGAACTGTTATGCTGTAAACTTCCTGAATCCAGAGCCTCTGTATCTTACAAAAATGCCTAAGACTGAGCCTTGTCTACAGAAAGTCAACAATAAAAGTTTTTGAATAAGAGGCTCCTATGACAGTACCTATACATCCTATACCCTGTGAGCTATATTGTGGGGGTTTTGGGGTTTTTTTTTGCCTTTTTGAGATAGGGTCTCGCTATGCAGTTCAGGCTGGCCTTGTGCTCACTTTGTAGCTTAAGCTGGTCTCGAACTCAAAATGATTCTCCTGCCTCAGCCTCCCAAGTGCTAGGATTACAGGCATGTGCCACCTTGCCCGGCTGGGCTATATTATGTTGTGTTCTTACCTATATAATGTTTATACTCACTGGTCACTACACTAAATTCTATACAAATATGTATGTTTTCATTAGATTAAAGGGCCCAACAAGAAGAACCATGCACATTAATGCACATGCACATAAAATGTTCCTACGATCAAAAAACTCTCCAGGTTACTGAATGAAAAACACATAAACATTTTTAATGTGGTCTCAGGGTTCTAGGAGGTGGAACGGTAAGACCAAAATTACCAATCTGAAAGGTAGAGGTTATGTCATAAGCACTGTAGCCAACTGCGTTTGTACAGACAGAAGAATGCCCAAAGCAGAAGCAAGGTGTGCAACCTCTAGGGTTGGATGATTCCAGATTAAAAAACCCAGGTTTGCATCTGAAAAAGATAAAGATACAATCAGTTATCTTTTAGCTTTGAACTGTGGTAACAGGCAAAACACAACACGGCTGCAGAAAGAATGAGCTACCTCTCACAACTGAAGCCTTCGACATTGTCTTTGCAAACACATCTTCCTGTTTCAACATTACATTCATCGGTGCTGCCAGAAGGGTTACAGGAGCACGGCCTGGGCGATGACGAAATGGAACAAGACAGTGAGAGAAGAGAGGAGAGAGAAGGAATCCCATGCTTAAGTCAGTCCTCTGCTTTACATGTTAACAGATTAACATGCAACACAACTAGGATGGAACGAAGCCTATGGTCATCTTTATGTCTGGATTTTCACATCTAGACATTAGAAACTCTCCTCATTCCCCATACAAACCAAAACCCTAGAGGCTCATCATAACAGCTATTCCTGACTGACAACTATTATGCAGGAAAAGTTCATGCTGCCGTCAATAAGCCAAAATATCTCTTATTATGAATGCACTCTGCCCACACCCCCATTTTCTGGTTTTGAACGTGGTTTACCTGCATCCTGCCTCGGTGAGAGAATGGAATCCAGGCTGGCACCGGTCACACTTGTCACCCATCACTCCTGGCTTACAGCTGCATCTGCCGTAACTATCACACTGTGTGCTGAGAGAACCTAAAATTCAAGGAGTTCACTGTCAACCACAAGCCCGGGGGCATCAAAACTGGTGTATCAAAAGAAAGACAACTTGAAATCAATGTGTAATCTCCAGATGATCACAGTGGGGAAGAGGAGGTGTCCCATTTTAAACCACAACTCTCTCAAAATCATACCTTTTAAGCCATGATACTTTAATTTTCCAGATACAGCCCAAGATGGATCTATTCCTAGTGTTGAACAACACATGGAAACTTCCCTGCACCCAACAGTACTCTGCACCCTAAACCAGTCACTTCTCTGGGAGGTGAGCACAGGCTTTTTAAGGCCCATGTCTAGAATTTAAGTGTATGCAGGCATGAATACAAAGTCATAGTCAAACTCATTGCAAAGCACTACAGTCCAAGGGTGGTGCACATCTCTAGACAGACATCAACATACTTAAGGCAGTTTAGCCCTCTAAGGAGATGAGACTAAACAAAATCATTAACAAGGAAGATCCTTACGCAGTCAAAGTTCAAACAGTCTCCGTGACCCTACTGCTAATTATTTACACAACCACTACTCAGGCCACCTCCACCTTTTTACACACACCAGGAAATCATCAAATAGTTCAACTGGGCTACAGAAAGCGAAGGCTGCGAATGACGGCAGATGCAGAACCAGCAACGCGCTACAGTAACGTGCATCTTCCATACTCAGCTGTGCGAGTGCCCAGGAAGCAAGTCTTTTTTCTGGGGGTAGAGGGAGCATTTGTTTTTGTGTCTCACCCCATCAGGCTGAATAAGTCTTTTCTGTCACTTACCAACGGGACTGCAGTGGCACGGAGAGCAGGCTTCTCTGTTCCCAAGGCGGAAGAAGTTCTCCCGGCACCTCTCACAGTTAGCACCGTCTGTGTTATCCCGGCAGTTGGTACAGTGGCCACCATGGCCAGTGGAACGGTACAGCTCAGGGTCAAAGTAGCACTCCTGTGATCGACCATTGCAGTCACAGGCTGTTGGCCAAAACATACAAGTTATGTCAGATCAATATACCTTTAATTACAGCATTTTAATAAACCACAATTTCCTACATCTTTGTGACAGAGGTGGTGGTAAAGTGTGACCACCAGGTGCAACAACTAAGCACATCAAAACAGTGTGTCAATGACAAGTTTATATAACCAGATTAGCTGTTTACTATGAAATAGTAAGCCTTATAAAAAATACAAGAAATGCCTATACTCAGAAATCTGCTGCCCACACAGTTGTTCATATATGATTAAAACCTAAGTCGAACTACAATTTTCCTCTCTATCCTTCACTTTTCCCACCAACTCAAAGAATAATGTGTTAATTTATATACAGCTATCAGTGTTGAGGTTTAGGTCACAGATGGTTCAAATACACTAAGACACTAACTTTTTTCTTTTTTCTTTGGTACCAGGAATTGAACTCAGGACCTTGTGCTTGCCAGTCATGCACTTATGCCACTGAGCTCTATCCCCAGCTGACATTAACTTTTTTTTTTTTTGCGGTACTGGGGATCGAACTCAGGACCCTGCACTTGCTAGGCAAGCGCTTATTCCACTGAGCTATATCCCCAGCCCCTAGCTGACACTAACTTTTAAAGGGCCCAATTACTTGCATAACCAGGGAGGAAACCTAAGATTCATGCGTTCAAATGAATGCCTCTGAAGATGGAAGAACTTAATGGAAATGCAGACCCTTCAGATACTTCCATCTACTGGAGAGCCACAATCCCAACTGGGTCATCTATCAAGCATAACTGTATTTTTTTTTAAAGTATAACTGTATCTATATAGTCACAGAAAGTATTTGCTATATTTATATTAAGGTGATTTTTCTCACAATTATCGATTCTTCTCAAAGTATATGTAGGATCTTAAACACTAAATAAAGGTTTATTTGGTTTCAGAGAAGGGTGTTAACTATTTTTTAATATCTTAATATGTATTTCCTTTTTTTCCTTCCTTCCCATAATCAGTTTTTAAAAATAATATGGTAACTGAAAGCTTAGAAATTTGAACCACTGGCATCAAGTTTTGTTAAGTCAGTTTCATAGTTCTCTTTCCCTCGTTCACTGGATACTTCTCTTCCCTGAAGCCACCCTACCCCATCCCCACCTCAAAGGTATGGTGCTCTGAGACCAGGAAGCACAAAAACCCCGGGGTCCCACTGTTCCAAAGCCAGAGTATCACAGCTAGGGTGAAAGAGAGCGGCTGGAATATTCTCTTCCCTGGCCTCAGCCTCCTGACAGTAATGTCATAATATCCAGAAGCTTCACCCTTTGAAGCATCACAGTCCTGAATAAAGATCAAGGAAGAAAGCAAACTGACTTAGTCCTTCAGCAGTGCTTTAGCTACAACAGCAGTCAGTTCCTTTGCTAGTGACAAATGTTTTATCTATTGTTCTTATAGTTTCCTGACTAGACCAAAACTATGATATCATTAAGCAGAGTACTTCTTAAGCCCGGGTGTTTGTTTATTAGGATGCTACCTCTAAAGAGCATTTCATTTTTTCTATTGTCAGTCTTTATCAGGCAGCTTCCAGCCCTGCATATTTCAGCTCAGTAATGGAATTAAAGTAGCTCAAACAAGTCTCAGAAATGCTAGAGAAGGCTATAAATTTTATCTGTAACTCTGGGATCTGCTGAAGGAAAAGATGAATAAGAGAATCTGCTCTAGGCAGCTCAATGAAAGTAGTCACGAGTCAAGGTTTCTGCCAGCAGTGTCTGCAGGCTCACAGTGTTTTCTTTCCTATTTGCTTTATTTTCACTCCAGTCTGATGAAGTATATTTGTCAAGTAAAAGAACATTACAGCTGTCTTGAAAGTTTGTTATGGTTAAGTCCTTGGCAAATCATTACTGCCTGATCCCCTTCTCCTCAATTTTCTTTCCCTATCTGTTCAGAATAAACCATGGCATTATGAAGAGATAAACAATGTGGTAACTTTTTCATTCTGTCATTTTCTAGGACTATACGATCTCTTCTACCTCCCAAAGCCACCCAGCTCTCCAAAAGGGGCCTGGAAAAATTCTTCCCACTGCATTCTTGAGTGAAACAAAAGAAAACTAATCTTTAGAAATACTCTCTTGGACAGGAGTCTTGGTCTTGAACTCACTGTACACAATGCACACTTGAGTAAAGGAGCACCAACAGGAAGCAGAACACAGCTGGCCTTCTGCACCAGCAGACTCTGCTCCCACAGGTTTGACGAAGTACTGATCAAAAATATTTGGAAAAAAACTGTGTCTGTACTGAACGCATACAGACTTGTTTTGGCCACTTGTAGTAGGTATTAGAAGTAAGTTTGATTTTAAAGCACACGGGAAGATGCATGTAGGTTATATACAGATTCTACACCATTTCATATAAATGACATAAAAAGTCAGGTTTTCTTATCTGAGGGAGATTCTGGGACCAATCTTCAACGGATACTAATGGAGGATTATAGCTTAAGGCGCAACAACAACAACAAAACACTAGAGAAATCCTCTTGAGAGAGGCCACACTAGCACAGTTTTTTAATCTATTCAAATAACCAGGATAGTTTCTCTTCACAGCCAGCTGCACTCCCCTATTACCTTCCCTGACACGCATGCAGTTCACTGTTCTACTTTCTCAAACTGTCTATATCCTTCAGAGTTTTCCTTCTAGGAGGAATAAAAGGAAGCCACCCCTTCCTTCCTCCATGTCCAGATTCCTCCAGACAAGTAGGCAGGTGGGGCCCAGGCACTCACGCAAGCATTCACTGGGGCTCTGGGCAGTTGCCCTCCTCCACGGCCGGTCATTGAAGAAAGGAAGGCACTTCTCACAGTCCACTCCATACGTGTTGTGTTTGCAGTTACATACCAGCTTGCCAAACTCGTTCTTCACACACTCGCTGGCATGTCCATTGCATTTACACCTGTGCAGAGAGGAGACATTCCCAAGAATGGAGCTGCCACAAGGGCCTAGAGATGATACAGAAAAAATGAGCACACAAAACTGACAATGCTTTTTTTTTTAGTTCTACCACTCAGACATGGGAACTGAGCAAGTAAGAAGATGAAAGTGAAAACACGGGATCTGCCATGAACCAGGCACGAGAGGAAAAGCCCTGCCGGTCCCAGAGGACACCGTAGAGTCAACTCCTGAAGTCAAGATTGGGTCAGGAAGCAGTGGAGTGCGGTGGTTCAAAACAGAATGGGCTTGAGATCTAGGATGCCCAGGTGGGAAGTCTTTCTCTGTCACTCAATACACCTGAACCTCTCCCGCAGAACAGGGAGAATGAGAAGGCCTAGCTCATGAGATTACTGGGAGGGTGGAGGAGTGGTCTCATGTAGGTCTCAGGACTGCAGAACCATGTAATTCAATGTATCTCAGCAATAATCCGCCATAATGAGGGTCATGTTTCCATTCAAAGGTGGTGAGGCACTGAATTAGATCCATCACCCTCCATGTAGAGAGAACACTCCCTCAGGGGGCTTGGGGCGAGAATCCCTGAAGGATCCCAGATGCAGGCATTATCGTAACATAAGCACTCAAGCAACTCCGTGAGTACTAATTCATGATGGAGAGAAGTGACATTTCCCCTGCTTGCTTTCAGAAATGGCAATCACTTCTACAGCTAACTACCATTTGAAAATACACACAAATACTTTGGAATTATTAACAGTACGCTAGGACGAGGCCCCAGTTTACATCTCCAGCTTTCATCTTTCTCCCAAGGTCCTGTCTTCAGCTGCTGCACAAGCTTAGGTGTCCCCTACTACCTCAAATTTCACATGGCCAAAACTAAACTCTTCTTCCCCCAGCGATCCTATCTTCTCCACCGTCTGACTCCTGTCCCATAAAGTGCATCTGTAGGTTCCTTTCCATCCTACTGTCACCAGCTAAGGTCAGGCACTTACTGTCTATACCGCGTCATAACAGGAATATACACGTTCTCCCCAGTGTACTCTACTTTCACCATGCTCATATACTAAGCCTCCTAACCCACTGATTTGGTATCACCGTTCTACTCCAAAGAATTTGCCTGACTTCTCACTGTTTATCGCTTCCAACAACTTCTGCTGATAATCACTCCCATACCAGGAATGCTACATGTAAAAATAATTTTTCTGGTCAAAAGCTCATAGTCTAATACAAAGAAGGAAAGTCCAAAGGCTTAGCCTGCTTTAAAGGTCTCTGGCCAATAAACTAGTTTTCTGGTTTACAGTTCTATAAACTTATAGAATCTCTTCCTTCTGTCAAATAGGCTTATATTCCTCCATGTCTGAATTTTATGCTCCCTGGATGTCCACGTTCCTGGATGGAAATCCATCCGCCCAGTTCAGCTGTCTTCTCTCCTTATCAAATGCTACCTATTCCTCAAGACCCAGATTAAACCCCATCACTTCTCTAGCCTGGCAGTTCTGGATCATTCTTGACATATGGCGTCTTTTCTTCTGCTACTTGATCTTTTTATTTAAAACATGTGACTATGCTCATCTAGGCTGAGTATCATTTATCCCCAATGCTTAGAAACACAAAGTGTTTTTGATTTCAGATTTAGTAACATTTGTAAAACATGATGAGGTATCTCAGGAATGGAACCCAAGTGTAAACGTGAAATTCACTGACTGAAGGTAACTTTACGTACAGTGTATAGCATGCCTGGATTCTGACTGTGACTCATTATCTGAAATCAGGAGAACTTTCTACGTGAGGCATTGTGTTAGTGCTCAAAGTTTTAGCTTCAGGAGCATTTCAGCTTTGAGAGTTCTAGATTAGGGATATCCCACCGATACTTAAACACTCACGTATTCACACATGGCCTGCCCACTTTCTTATAAGATCCTAGAAGATGAGGCCTTCCCAGGAGGACATTAAGTCTCATTCTTGGTCAGTAGCTTCCCTAGCCTATCATGGAGTTCTGTATTTAAATAGTCAATATGCATTCACAAAGGGTACTGACTTGACAAGATTGTGGAAAACTTAGTTGCTTAGTTGCCACAAAAATGAGATATTCTGAATTGCTACTTCTATTTACAGATCTACATTATCCTTACACTTTCTCGCTCCTGTTTTCAGTAAAGGTCTAGTAACAATATTAATATAGCTGTTAACAAGGATGCTACATTCACTTTTACACCAAAGTTCTAATTACATTCAAGGTTGATTTAATAGTTTACTTACCTGCCACCTACAGCAAAATCAGAGATTGCATAATAATAGGACTTGAGGACCTTGGGGTCATTAAACACTTCATCTCCAAAAGTGTTCAGGCGATTGAGAGTTACTCTGATGTCAGTGGCAGTTACCCATTCCTGTCAAGCAGCAGAAACAAAACATTACAGAGAAGTAGACACCCAAGCACAGAGCAGTAAGTCATCCCATTGGTCTAGACCAGTGATGGCGAACCTTTTAGAGTTTTCAATGATACAAACAGCCCACTATGGCATGCGTGCCATAGGTCCACCACCACTGGTCTAGCCCAACCAAATGTTTGGTTTTACCTCCCCTACAATGTTGCCCTCTCTGTGAGCTTTTCCTTTACCAAAAATTAGTATTCCTCCCCACCTCCTAATTACTTCTTCCTGTTTATATTGTTATCTTCAGAGTAGTTACTTAGGGTACAAGATATAAGCATGAGATACTGTCCAAACAATATTAGCACAAACCTTTTTTTTTTCAATGAACTAAGACACTAGCTGTACTTAGCTATCTTGTTTATATAATTTTTTCCCTTCTCCCTCCCTGCCTTTCCCTTTTCCCGCAGCAGTCTCTCCTTTCTTTCCAATAGTTTCTTCCCAATTCACAACATCTAACGCAAATTCTGGGTCCTACTTACTTGTTTAGCCTCTCACGCTAGTGAGACTGTCTGATCTTTATTTGGCTTTTTTTTGTTTGTTTGTCTGTTTGTTTCTTTGTGGTAGTGGGGATCAAACTCAGGACCTTGTGCTTCCTAGACAAGCGCTTATGCCACTGAGCTATATCCCCAGCCCTCTATGATCTTTAAACAGAAACCCTAAATCTACTGGAAAACAGGTAGAAATCTTGAAGACACAGGTGTAGGCAGAGACTTCATGAGCAATCCAGACTGCATGGGAAATACTATAAAGAATCAACAAATGAGATCTCACCTTACTAAAAAGCTTTTGCACAGTGCTGTCAGTGTCTATACATCCCGCCACCATAATCTGACTGTAAGCAGTAAATGGGCAGGAATTGTGTGTCTCTTTTCTTCTCTGTAATCCCCCCTACTGTTTACCACACAGTATACATGCAAATAGTATTTGCTGAGTGAATGAATTGAAAAACAAAAACCTCTGATCAAGCTGGTAGCTGAAGAATGAAAGTTATATAATTTCCCCGCAGGTTTTATGAGCGCTAAGCCCTAATAATAAATGCCCTCTCACTGAGCTAATTTTATCCGATGTTACATATGTGGTAGGCTGTTATCACAATAATCCCCATGAATCACATCTGCTAGAGCCACACCCTGTACTATCTTTTCCACATGTTGTGTGACTGGTTTTGGGGAGGGAACAGCAGCAAATGTGACACAGCAGAGGCTTGATAAGTACTTATGCCCAGGGACTTGTCCTCCTGGAACCCTTCCTCCGCCATGAGGAAAAGCCTAGTTTTCCCTCCTGAGGATGACGACCACAGGGAAAAAGAGACCTGGCCTCCTCGGCTGACCTGCTGGTAAGGGACCCAGGCTAACACAGAATTATGAGAAAGCAATATACCATGGGTGTGTAAAAGCAGTAATTTGGGAGTAGTATACTGCAGATGACACTCCAAAGACACCATTTCTGCTCTTGGCCTCAGGGGTCTTCCTGGGCATGACACATCAGACCCACTTTCAGGGATGTAACTAACAAGCAAGTGCAGAGGTAGAGGCATCTGTGTTTCCAGAAGCTTCCACGTGAGACTGGAAGCACAGCCCTGAGTAAGAACCACTGTCTTCAACTACGCCAGACATCTGGCATACAGAGCAACGCCGAGAACTCATAAAAACTAATCTCCATGCAACTCCAGGTATAATTAGAAAGAAGAGATGATGATTTCACTGTCTCCAAACTTAGAACTCAATAACAACTCCCACTCCTGGCCACAACTGTAGGAATCTGTTGGTCTTCTGTAACGCGAATAGCTAAGTCTATCTCTGTTTAATGCCTGCTATGTCTTCTCCAGACTTCACCGCTATCGCAGCTCTCCTTGAATGAAGGCTTTTTAAAGGCTGACACAAGCTAGTTTTTTGTTTTTGGGTTTTTTTGTTTTGTTTTCATAACATGAGCAGACTCTGGAGCTAAACTTTATAGGGTTGGGAACTCAGTTCTGTCACACAAGACTGATTCAGGCAAGTTACATGTTCTCTGGGTCTCTGATTCCTCATCTGTCAAATGGAGATAATAGAAATACCTTACAGGGTCACTGTAAGAGTTAAAAGAGTTAATACATCTGAAGGGCTTAGACAGTGCTTGCCACATCAGAGCACAGGAAGTGTATAATAAATGCTAATTATTGTTATAAACAATACCAACGTTCTTAGGAATACTCCTACCTAGTGAAATCAGGAAAGGCCTTCTCCCGTGTCTAGGAGACCACAGCTTTGGAGGGAGAGGACAGCTGCCTGTCTCCTTGTTGTCGGATCAGCTAGAGGTCAAATCCACTCACCATCCTGGGCAATAGCGTTCTGAGAGCCACAGCTCTTACACCCAGAGACACATCATTAACACTCCTGCACAATGAAATGAACCAACTCACACAGATATCCATGGCATTTTTACCACATGGAGTCTCGTTATTTCTATGCCATGAACAGCAGCAAACCTCAGAATTCCTAGAGCTGGGAAAACTGCTCAAGACAGGCTGGCGGGCACACAGTTAACAAAGGCACAAGAAAATCAGTCTCTTTATAACTTCTTTGTTTCCTACTGACTATAGCAGTCTGTCTCCCCAGAACGTGCAAATACAACGATTTGCTGTAGGAAGAAAAAAGGCCAGCAAGTGTTTGTTCCATCACCTCTCCCTGAGGATTTCAGTCTTCTGCTTTTTCTTCTCGCCATCATTTCTTTTGAACATACCTGATTTCCACTGCAAGACACATTTTCCTGACAGGCCTTTGCAAACATACTTATTGTGCGCTATAACCTCAGGGTTTACCAAGGACTTCCACATTCACCATCTCCAGCAGTTGAAGAGAAGAACGGGACCCACAGAGAAATACAGGATGTTCTCATTTTTTTTGGCTCTGTCCAAAACCACACAACCGAATCAGAAAACAAGTCCCTGAAAACAGGAAGTTCCAGAGACACAGAATGGGAAAGCAGAAACAGAAAATCCAGAAAGGAAGATTTCCCATTTAGAAATCATAACAACTTTTCATAAAAATGTACACAGCACTTGCAAGCCTGTATCTAGTATTTTTTCTCAGTCAATGAATACAGGTTGCCCCTTCCTTAGCTGTGAATTTCAGTCATGTGACAGTAGCATCTGGGTTTGTTCTGGGTTACTATGCTAAGAAGAGCATGGGTCTCACCAGTTCCTATAGCTGCATGGCTAGAACTAATGAAAATTCACAGTAATCTAAGCAATACCAAAGAATCCATAGAAGAGTATATAAAGAATGCATACAAAGGGTTGATTTTTAAAAGCAGCTTTTAGTTCTACAGTTAAGTAGGGAAAACTTTCTATCATGATGCTCAAGCACAATACCACGGGCACCTAACTGATACCCTGTCACTAACACCTGTCCTTTGTGGTGATGAAGAATTCTCACTGTGTCTGGCAATAGTGCCAGACAAACTCCATAAAGCTCCCTTGTATAATAATGAAAGAAAGCAGCATTCTCTTTTTTTTTTTTTTAAGACAGGGTCTTGTTAGTAGTTCAGGTTGGTTCTGAACTCACTATAGAGCCCAGGCTAGTCTCAAACTCAGTGATCCTCCTGCCTCCAGGCATGCGGTACCATGCCCAGCCAGAAGGCAGCATTCTTAAATAACTTATTTTCAATTCCTCCCCCTTACTAATTTAAAAAACACTTTATCAAATCAAAGAGGTGAGAAGTGCCAGGCCTATAGCCCCAGCAGTCTGAGAAGCTCAAGTAGGGCTGCAAATCTGAGTCCAGCCTGAGCAACTCAGACACTCAGTAACATTCAGTCTGAAAAATTAAAAAATGAAAAAAGCGCTGGGGACATAGTTCAGTCAGAAAGCTTGGGTTCAGTCCCTGGTACAGTGCAAAAAAAAAAAAAAAAGTAAGAAAGAACACTACAATACAAAAGGCCGGAAGCAAGACATTTCCACCTCAAATATAGACATTAAAGTTAGTTTTGTGCAAATTTTAAGAAATGTGTAAAGTTTCTATCCCAGGATATGTTTGCCTCTCGACACTCATGTGCATCCCAGGATCTGTTCCACCTGCTCACCGCAGGAGTAGGACCCAGGGACAATGCCACAGGCTTCCCGCACCCAGCGTGTGATAGAACTGACTGGCCCCTGTCCTGCCTGGGAGGGCCTACCTGCAGCACAGGGCTGTGGTCAAAGTTGTAGGCGCTGGGCCTGCCTTCCAGGGTTGAGAAAGCCACATTGCCCCCGGTAAGGGGAGAAATGTCACTGAATTCATCAGTGCACAAGGCCTGCTGCTCCTCCTCCCCGGTCCTGATGAAGCCCCGGTTGGCCTTGGAGTAGGTATTCTCGCAGGAACCACTGTAGTACTGGTAGGGTATCCAGGGCCCATCCTCCCGAGTGCGCTTGTAGATAGCGAAGCTCTCTGGGCGGCTGGTGTGGAACTTCAGGCGCACATAGGTGATGTCAAATGCTTTTCCTGTGGGACAAACACATCACAGTTCCTGTGTCATGTGAACGAAGATAAGAAATTCTTCTATTCCTAGTTACGAGTTTGACAAAGAGGCTACAAATCAACCTATGTACATTAGCCTAGGATGAGCCCAGAACACACAACACACTGGTTGTATTCAAAGGGCTTATTCCAAGTCCGAAAATAACATGCATTTTCCCCACAGAATGACAAGCGGCAGTTGGGTTCAGACCTTGGCTCCTAGCAGCATCTTCATGCCTTGCTGAAATTTTGTTTGCAGTGAAAATTAGAAGTGTAATTAGAGTACTAATGTGTCTTTTAAAATAGAAATGAATAAAAAGTTCATTTATTCTTAATCCTGGTATTTCAGTAAAAGCTTAATTAAAATACAAAAAGTATTTGCTGATTTTTAAAAATGGGCTGAGGCTATGGATCTCAAGGTCAAGTCCAGCCTGGGGATTGAGGAACACAGGGAGATTGTCTCAAAATAAATAAATAAATACATAAATAAAACTAAAAAGGGCTGGAGATGTAGTTCAGTGGAAAAGCTTGGGTTCAATCCCTAGTACCAAAACAAGGTGGGAATCATTGAGTCACTTTAAAGACTTTTTAAATCTGGGAAGGGGATTAAAAAAAAAATTAAGATGTGTTACCCACATACACTCACTCCCACAAGGGTTGTAATCATTATGTACCATACTACAAACATGTACTCATAAAACACTGTAACACTTGATGCAGAAAGAATATTATCAATACTATTATTTATTTACTAGGTGAAGGCACAAATTTTAGAAGAGGAGAAAGCCAGTATTTTGGGAGATGTAGCAGAGAGAAGAAAATTTTCCTTCAGTAAGGAATAGAGATGGGGGAAAAAAAAGAGAAAGGCAGAAGGAGGTTTAAAGAGACAGTATTTTGGTGTGTTCAAAAGAGACTCTAGGAGAGGTGAATTCTGCACATAGTAAGGCAAGCAGAGGGAGACCAAGGAGCAGCCACCACTCGGTAGGACAGAAGGCTCTGCATCAGCCAGGTCTAGGGGTCAGCATGATGTAGCTGCTATCAGCGTGTCTTCAGGTATTTGAAAATAATGTTCTGAATCACAACTCATCTACACAGTGGGCCTTTCTGTCTCCGACAGTACATGCACTTAGCTACTTTCATGTCATTATGAAGATTACAGTCTGCTCAACATGTATTTGTTGGGTACAATAACATGCTCAGACCTATGCTGTACGACAGGAGGTTATTAGATATAAGGGCTTGAACTTACATTTCCCCGCAACCAAATTGGCTCCTCACAAAGAACCAACCTGACCCCTTCCTACCACACCAACAGAAGGGGACCTCCTGCCCTCCCACACGTGGTAGCTGAGGGCTCCTGCCATGTGCTCGGGCTGCATTTTTTAACCCAGTTTTATCTACAATAAACAGGTAAGAGGAGCCACACATGACTCTTCTTCTCAACAGGTCCAGATTGGAGAAAAGGTCTGATGAACTAGTCTGACTGACCATGTACATACATTTGCACACATATGACCCTGAACACAAAGCTATGTGGCATGATGGCGAGAACATAGGACTGGGCACGGTGAGTTTCTTCTTTTGTCATTTGAGAGCCATATGATTTCCATTCAGCAAAATGAGGGTGATGATCCTTGTTCCACCTACCTCGAAGAGTTTTTAAAAGGTCAAACTAAGATCTTGCACACACGTGACTTAATTGTAAAACTATATGAAAGTATAAAACATCATCACAATACAGTTCACAAAGCAAATTCTCAGACCAGGGTTCTGAGTATGCACATACATATAAACTGGACTATCACAGGGATTACTTGGTCAAGGTGCCTAAGAACGGTATCATAGAAATAGGATGCGGGATAATACTCTGCCTGGATACAGGTCACATAAATGTGGGCTACACTCCTCTTATTAAGAAGAATGTAAATTTAACCTGTATCTTTTTATTATGTCAAAAATGTCAAGACATCATCTTTGAATGAGGGTGAGGTTAGTACTTTATCTATGGCATTCCAGAGACTATCTGAGGTAAAAGAGTTTTATTTTACTTAAGAGTAGGTGGCTTGGGGCAGTCAAGGCCTTACTGGGGGTTACAGACTCTGGATGCATTTCTTCCCTCCCTCCCCTTCCCCACATCTCACGGTTCTTGAGCCTACAGCAGACTGGGCCAAAGGGAACAAGGGAAAATGGACCAAGGGATTCTTGGTTTCAGGTCAGCATCTGCACCACAAAGCCACGTTCTGAAATAACTGGGCATATGTGGCCACTCCCGCTGTGCCCACAGCCATGGAGCACCATGGGTGGCAGCATATCCATAAAGCAATTCTGGTAGCATTAAACTAAGACCACTTCGCGTCCAGACGTCAGCCTGGCCTTGCCGGCTCTGTGCCTCATTTTCAGAGCTCCCTTCCTCACTCTAACATTTACCCACTGCTGGAAGAGGAAAAGGAGCTCTGCGTAACCTGTACAGAGGCTGGCACATTTCCTTCCCAGAAGACAGCTCCACGCACTGTCCTCAGAGTTGTGATCAGCCCACAGTGAGCACAGAGAAGGACAGTGCTATGCAGTGACCCCTGGAGGGCACTGTGCCAGGGGAATTTGGAGGAAGGTCAGCTCATTCAGATTTGAGAGGTCAGGAAACGTTTCCTAGAGGAAATGGCGTCTAAGACCTGAGCAATGCTTAGCATTAGCTAAGCAAACAGGGGCTGGTTGTCCAGGCCGATGATACACCACGTATGCACACGCACAGAACACAAGGAGGGAGCTCGGGGCAACGAGAAAGCTGCACAGCATAACTAGAACTACTCAGAGGCTGGAGATAAGTGACAAGCAAAGCAACGACGGACAGTGGCCAGCGCTGAGGGACTTAGACCAGGAAATGCAGGACTCTACCGGGTGATACAGCCACAGCCGTGGGGGTAGAGATCAGACCGAGGGTCAGAACTGAAGATGGAGAAGTTAAGATTGGATGACAACCCAGGAGAGGCAACAGAGGCAAAACCAAAGCCGGGGACCCCGGAGTGGAGAGAAAGAACGGAACCCGGTGAGCTGCAGGAGGCCGGCGTGGCAGACGGTGGTCGCTGACGGGGGCCACTTGTGAAGGTCTCCTCTGCTTGCACCCCGTTAGCACTCTGCTCACTGTCAACATCCCTTTTCTCAGCCTGTGAGGCGGAAGGATTAAGAACAGCGTTTAGTTTCTTGGTTTAAAACACGATGGCCGGGCATGGTGGCACACGCCTAAAATCTCAGCACATAGGAAGCTGAGACAGGAGGATTGCTATGAGTTCCAGGCCAGCCTAGGCTACACAGTGAGTTCATGGCCAGCCTGAACTGTGTAATAAAACCCTGTCTCAAAAAGAACCTCTTTGAAAAAAAAAAACCAAGACAGCTAATACCATTCACTAAAACAGAAAACCACTGATAAGCAGGGTTGGAGGCAAGGGCAGGGAGTTAAAGAGGAGATGGGGGGCTGGGGATAGAGCTCAGTGGAATAAGCGCTTGCCTAGCAAGCGCAGGGTCCTGAGTTCGATCCCCAGTACCGCAAAAAAAAGAAAAGAGGAGATAGGTTTTTTTCTAGAGCAGATTTGAGTTGCCTGAAGGTCATGTCTGAGAGAACAGGCTGTGAGTGATCTGAAGGCCCAAGAGACATCTGCGCTGGATACACAAATTTGGGGTTCATTAGCATGTAGCTGACACTGAAGATTCAGGTACGGCAAAGATCAGTGAGGCAAGCATACTGTGAGAGAGGAGAGCAACACCCATAGGAGCACCAATATTTAAAGCACAGGCCAAGTCGAGATGACAAAGCAGACTGTGTACAAGTGACCAGAGGGAACAGAAGTCAAGGAAAGGAAGTTTTAAGGAAGGAATAATCCATGGCAAGAGTCACGCATGGAAGAAGGCCTAGGACGTGCTCACTGACTTAAAGCCAGCAAAGAGGGCACTGCTGCTATTGAAAGAGTAAGTAGCAGGGGCAGAGACCGAAGGCCCTGAACTGAGGACTGATGGCAGAAGATGCAGGAGTATGGTCGGCCCGCTGGGAACTGGCCGGGCTGGAGGCAGCAGCAAGACGAGATGGTGGTACTGGAGAGAACACAGGGCCAAGGCAAGACCCCCCCCCCCTTGTTTTCTTAGGTAGGAGAATTGAGTGTGTGCTCTGCTGGTGTGCTTGAGTGTGCAGAGAGGAAAAGGCTGCAAATACAGGAGAAAATCCGTTTCCTCCTTTCCGCTTGGTGCAAATGCAGTCCACTTTGTAGGTTTTAAGGGATAGAGGTTGAAGGACCTCTAATTGATTTTTTTCTTATAGTGAACATTAAGGTACCTGGTAAGGGCTGAGGCAAAGCCAGTGGGGGATACTTAGCGGGTGCAGAAGCTTTACAATAGCCACTGCAGAGACGAGCAAAGAAAGCTGACTAGAGAAGGAGTGGAGGTTACGGGGCAGTTGGGGACTCAGGCCACCAAGAAGATGGTAAGACATCACTGCTTTGTAAGCCACCCCGCGGAGGTGGGATTTTCCTTTTTGTTTGTTTTTTGAGACAAGGTCTTATGATGTAGTCCAGGCTGACCTCAAACTCACGGTGATCCTCTTGCCTCAGCCGCCTGAGCACTAGGATTACAGGCATGCGCCATCATGCCCAGGAGAGGTGGGCTTTTCTACAGCAGCAGGTCACATCCCCTTTCCTAGTGTAACATAAGAACAATCAGACAGGGGACTGACGTAACTTCTAGGAATCTGGAACCTAGCCTGGGTAATACGGAAATACAGAGAATGGGATGGAAGAGCTAAGGTGTGAGTTGCATGTGTCATTTGAAATTACTTGTAACCACGGACAATCAAGAACTGGAAAGAAAAGAAGAACTGGAAGCCAGGGGTGGTGGCACACATCTGTAATTCCAGCATTCCTGGAGGCTAGCTAATACAAGAGGACCACAAGTTTGAACCCAGCCTTAGCAACTTAGTGAAACTCTATCTTAAAATATAAAATTAAAAAAGGGGTGCAGATATAGCTGAGTGTGAAGACTCTGGATTTAGTCTTCAGTACCAAAAAATAAAAAACAAACCAAAAAACCCTGGGAAACTAAGGATCTTATTTTTATTCTTTAAACAGGACCAAGAGCTACTGTATCCCCCCCCCTCACTGTACTTCCCTACTCTTTCTGTGTCATCCTACTCATCTGACAGTCAGAAGACACAGTTAATTGGAAGATGAATGGACAACTGGCCCAGGTCTTCCGGGGAGCTTGCCATACCATCATCGTACCTGGAAGCAAGCAGAAGTAGACAGTATGACTTCAAGGTGAAGTAGCCAAGCCGAACGATTAAGGCTGTTGTGAGTACATCTGTGGATGTCACCCAACAACAGTTCAAAGACAATGTCTTCCGTTCCTCACCTTGCGTTCCCGCACATGAAGAATGACCATGAACATACACGCCCTGGAGAAAATATTTAGTTACTGAATGTTCTCCTGCCTCTCCCTCTCCCTCTGCCACATTCCTTCCATAAACAAAAAAGAAAAAAAAAAAAACCTTCAGTGCAGATGGTCAGAATGAAGCACACAAATCAAATAATACCTTCTGCGCCAAATCCATGAAGGCACGAAAGGGAAGGGGCTGCCTGAAAAGTGAGACCCAGCCTTTCTCTAGGCTGGGCAGCCCAACCAAGGAATCCTGCTTAAGCTGCCTGCGTGGTGCAGTATTTCTAATCTCCCTGAGTAGGGGAGAAACTCTTCCTGTTTTAGGATTTGATTCAAATCCTGACTGCTAGGAAACATAAATCCTTCTCTGCTATGCACAGCTCCAAAGAATTCCATGAGGAGCTTGTGAAACACCATCCTATACATTGAGTAGTGGATGATCATGGCCACAGAGAAACTGTCAGCATTTCAAAGTGCCCTTCCATGGCTTGAATTAGAAGAAGAAAACCAATTTGCTCTAAAGTACCAAATTAAGAGCCACTGGTACACTATTATTCTTTTATGTTAACTCTTTAGAAATCAGAAAATGAATGTCCCCTTGCAGCCAGATTCAGGAATACAGAACTTTTTAAAGTTGTACTACAAAGTCCATCGGAGATGGCACATGTTTAGGTCATTAAATAGGATTCTCCAAACAGTTATCACAAACAGTAGACTCGGAAAGCAACTATTTGAAAACGTTTTCAGTTCTGTTACCACAACTGCTGGCTGAAACAAGAGTTCCCAGGACAACTTGTCCAGCTGCATACCAGCTGTTACTGTTCCACCTCAGCAGACGGATTGCACAAATACTGCCTTCCCAATTGAGATGACTGAGAGCCAAGTTAATGCTGAATTTGGGATCCTCAAGCAGACAGACAGGCAATCAGAAAGCACTGGGAAGAACATCTGAGCACACAGAGAATGTGCAGAGGTGATGTGAGTCCATTCCCACTGCCAAAAAGCCCAAGCCTAACTGCCTGCTGAAGAACTAGTTTCTACTGCCTAAGACTCATCTCTAAAACAGACTGCTTTAAAACAAACAACTTAGCCTTTTCCTTTCCCTTGCATTTCAGTGCTTCATGCTCATGGCCTCTCCCCTGTCCACTAGCCAAATGCCAACAGTGCAAGCGCAGCCCCACTGAAGCGTACTTTAAGGGTGCACAGTTCACAAATGATGACTAGTAACCTTTATAACTGTATAGGAAATAGTCCTTTCCAACTGAATTTATTACTACAAATGCAACAGACCTTACTGTTGGAAGAGCTGTCCCTTTCAAATGATGAACAAAAGGCTGATGGTCTCCAGTGCAGGCAAGCCCTTCCTCTCACACATGAGCTATTACTGATGCCACCAAGAACCTAAGATGGGCAGAGCTGGAACACGGAGCGTCTCAGTTCCATGCTGTCACAATGAAATACAGCAAAGTAGGCAGACAGAAGAAGGTAACCATGTTAGCATTTTTGAAAGCTTATAAAACACCAAAGGCTATAAAAATAATGGTATGACTTTGGCTATGGAGCTAAGAGATTTTGAAACACGGTATAATTTTAGAGAAGACATGCCCATAATCTCTTACTGAAACTGGATTTTTCCATACAGTATCAAATTTAAAGCTTAAGCAAACAAACAAAATAAAAACAAAAACAAAACCCTCCAGTTCTACTCTTCCCCTATAACCCCCAAAATATTGTTTGGTGCTGTTACTGAGTGAGACCACAGCACCAATCTAGTACAGCAATCCTCACTGCCCAAATGCAGTATCCAGAAATGTCATAGGCTCTTCAGCATACTGAAGGCTCAACACTGATTTGACTTAGCATGATAACTCTGACTCCTTAAGAAAGCTATTATGTGGCCAGAAAATTCTTAACTAAATACTAGTCAAATTCTTAACACTAGTAAAACATGCTTGGAGAGTAATTTATTTTTTTGTTTGTTTGTTTTTTCTTTTTGAGACAGGGTTTTGCTATGCAGTTCAGGCTGGCCTTGAGCTCACTCTGCAGCCCAGGCTGGCCTTAGCTCGCAACAATCCTCCTGCCTCAGCCTCCTGAGGGCTGGGATTACAGGCAGGCGCCACCACGCCCAACTGGAGGGTAATTTAAAATAGGTGTAAATTACTGTTAGAGGTAATAGACATTTTCCCTATCAAAATGCAAGGATAAATGTATCCTAATCTGTGGGATTTGTCTTTGTTGTTTTATGTGATACTTCTCCAGAAGAAACACGATTCTCAAGTGAAATTTGAAGCCAAGAACTGAGGAATCTGTCCTATGTGCCCAAACCTCACGCTTACAAGACTCCACCTCACCCTAATTCAGGCTAGTAGGTCACAAACATGCCTGCAATCCTGAGCTAAGCTCGAAGAATGAGGCCAACATTACTCCCACTCATCCAAGCCAAGGCAAAAACTGCATTCACTTTGCTGAGCAAACTTCTAGTAATGGGAATTGACATGCAAGAATTAATGAAAAAAGTCACAAAAAGAAGGAAAACGTGTCATTTGTAATACAAAAGAAATAAAGGGCGACGATATAAATAAGTAAAACCTGTATTTTTAGAAAATGTATACCATTAAAAAGATACCCTAAGCTTACCGGAAGCTATTGCTTGTCATATGACATTCATAAGCTATTAAGAATTGACCCCAGTTTGGTTTTTGACCACATAGAAGGGTGACAAATGGGGAAGGGAGAGAAAACAATATCTAATCATAAGGTTACAACAGACTAAGAACAACTTTAATCATCTTCTGTCTCTCACAAGGTGGCAGAAAGATGATTGACAGTTTACTCTCATTTACACAACTATTTGCTAAGTGAATTTACTCCGAAGCCCACTATGACAAGGCATTCAGGATACACCAATCCTTCATTTTGCTAGAATGCTTTTTAGTTTCTAATTCTTTTAATTCCTAAGAAGCCTCGCCCCTAATTTCGCTAGATCATGTGCTATTCACACCTCTCTTTACAGAAGGAAATAACTATGAATAACCTAAGATGTCTTAAACATACATTTTTCTCAGTTTTTACAGTTGCTTATTATCATTTTTCCTGACCACACCAGCCATCAGGTCAAGTTTAACAGCTGTCCACGACTGTTAAACTGCTCAGATCCAAATTCTTCCATTCATTCAACAAATATTTCCTGAGTACTACTATACCAGCCAGTCCTTGTTCTATATATTAAGGCCACAACAGCGAGTAAAACAGATACAGTCTTCACCTAGGTCTTTGCAGTCCAACACGCAGCAGCGTTGGACAAGGGATACAGAAAATTAAAAATAAAAATGTCATGTGGCAGAGAATCATGAAAAAATTGGGATGGAAGTTATTAGAGGAGGGGCTCTCTTAACACTGCATTATTAGAGATGGCCTCGCTGACACAGAGAAGGTGAAGAACTGAACCAGGGCAAGAGCATTCTGGGAGACAAATGTAAAAACCCGAAGGTAGGACAGTGCCTGTCAGTTTCTCAGAGCAGTGAGGTCAGCCTGCCCGGGGTAAGAGAGAGAAAGGTGGAAAATATTAGAAGATAAGGTCAGAGTAGCTACAGGGAAGGGAGGAACATGGGGAGCCCCGCAGGCCACTGTAAGGCCCGGCTTTTACTCTGAGTGAGCTGAAAAGCACAAGACCTTTGTACAAGGAAATAGCGTGCCCTGATTAGTGTTTTAAAAGGATTACTCTGGCCACTGTACTAGCTAAAGACTACAGATGACAGAGAAAGTTGGGCGGGAAGAGAGTTTTGACTGTCTAGGCAAGATTACGGTAGCTTGGTCCAGGGTAGAAATGGAAAGTAGTGAACACAGATTCTGAGCTATTTGAAGGGTGGAATGGATCAGTTTATGGCAGATTGGATACAAGTTAAAAGCTTTGGCTTGCACAATTAGAATGAGGAAGCCGCCATTTGCAGAAACAGGTATAGGGATGGACAGAGAGGAAATTGGGAGGCTGGTATCGGGTACAACAGTTTTAGATGCCTGTGAAACATCTGTATGAAAATGTCAAGTAAGAAATTAAGATATTCAAGGCTAGAGAGTTCAGAGACATGGCTAGGCACAGGAGAAAAATCCAGAAGTCATCAGCATAGAGTCAGCATTTAAAGCCATGGGATTAGGTGAAAATGACTATAAATAGATACAGACAGTTGAGGGTAAGTAGACTGCGTCTTGGGGCATAATAAATTTTAAAGATGGGGAAGATAAGGTGGACCTAACAAAGAAAACTCAAGGGAAATAGCTACTGAAGTAGAGCAGTATGAACCGCAGAATTTTAGGAACAACATTAAAAAAGAAAAAAAAAAACACTTCATGAAGCAAATAATCAACTGAAGCAAATATTCCCGAGGGATCAGAAAAGATGAACGCTAAGGTCTGGCCACCGATTTAGCAAGCTGAAGGACACCGTCACCGATAAAAATCATTTCCAAGTAATTCTGCTAGAAAGAGAAAGACATACAGGGAGACAGAGAAGAGTCAGTCAGTCATACCTGGTGACGAAAAAGAGAAGGTTCCAAAGCAAACTGCTTTTTAAGGTGAAAAGACATGTATTATGTGAATGATTCAATTGCCAGCTAGATTTACTGTGTCCATCAAGACTTTCTCTGGTGTGGGTTCAAGGACCCACTTTGGTCTATGGAGAAGTAAGCCTCCCAAAACTTACCCTTTAAAGCAAAAACTGGACATTTCCAAGATCAATGTAAGTATGCAGACTAAAAGAATTATCTAGTACCCAAAGAGTGCAAAACCCACAGAGCTCTGGAAGCCCCTCCCCATCAGAGCCAGCCTGATTCCAGGCCTTTCTGCCCCAGTAGTTCCCCAAATCTAGCCCCAGTCAGGTCTCAAACTGGCTGTCAGAAAACTTCTGAAAATCCAAAGTGTGTCCTCACCTCCAGAGGTTCATTTTGGTAGGTTCTAGGTAAGGTTCCAAAATTTGTATTTTTTAAAGCATTGCAGATAATTTTTATGTATAGTCACATTTGTGAAATATATTCTTACTATAAATTCTCCATCCTGATTCTTGTCCTTTAGAAATTTAGGTGGGAAAAGGCTTCTGACCTTGGTGCTGCACTACAGAATGAAAGAGGCTTTCCTAAGTGCTTACTTTGGCTTTCATAGGCCAAGTATTTCAAGGTAAAATTTGTTCCAGTGTCAACTGTAAGCTCAAGCAGTGAACCAGAACAATAGCAGTCTTCTTCTTGAAGGCACAAACATGTAAAATGCAACATGGACTATGCACTCTATATCCAAGGGGCTCAGGGTGACTGGGCCAACTGAACCCAAACTCCCCAACATTTTTCTCCACACCAATTTCCTCCATCATTCCACTGATATCCTCTAGGCCCCACTTCCCAGCCAAGTAAAAATAAACATTTGATTTTTAGAAAGCTACTGAGCATTTCACAGTGGTATCCTTTACACACAAGACAGTAGCTGAGATTCTCTACAAACCAAGTTTCCCACCCCAGTGATCCCTGCACCCCCCATGCCATTCTTAACACTTATCGAAATAATGCAGGACCACCAGCATATCTCAACGGCAAGGGATAAATCTGGAAGCAAGGAGTTAACTTTTGCCTCACACACAAAACGATAAGAAAACACTTCTTTGTCTAGAAGCCTAGACTTGTTTAATCCCAGCCTGTACGGGGTAGTGTTGGTATTTTCAGGGAGGGTGTTACATTCTGCTGGTTAAAGACCAGCACAGAAATATTTACTCTTTGAAGAAGGAATTCCAGGTGTTTATTTTAAAAAATACACACGGAAGTGAGCATGCACACATATATATGGTTTAAGAGAAAATATCCAATAGTCATATAGATAATAGAGAAAAAGAACAGAGCAGGGGGAAGAGAGCAAGAATATGAGCTTGAAGAATTACGAACATTCTGAAAGTCCAGACGTGCTACAAGCTGGTTCTCCACCGGCACACGGCATCTACAGAGCACACTTTCTTCTCATTTTGGAAACTCCTTGTGTCACGGATCTCACCTCTTTCCAAAGCCAAGCCTTAGGGTGCACCTCCAGTAGTTTAGAATCTAAGACACAGGCTGGCAAACTATGGCCTGCTGAGTGATCTCTCCTACCACCTTTTCATAAATAAAGTTTGATGGAAACAAAGCCACATCCACTTGTTTGCACATTGTCTGTAGCTGCTTCCTGGCCATAAGAGCAAGACTGAGCAATTGCAGGAGGCCAAAAAAGCCTAAAATGTTCTCAATGGCCCTTTAGATCTAAGAAGGCAAAGAATACAAAAACAAAGATTTCTACTAAAACCGCTTCTAGATCCCTACTGTAGGCAACACTGTTTGAAAATTTGGTCCAAGGAAATCTGATTTTTTTCCTCTATTCACACACATACACACAAGCCGAAAGACGTCTATTCAGAAACTGTACAAGATTAATGACAATTCAAATGTATTTGATACCTAGAATTACCTAATTCATTAAAGAAGATTAGCAGTTAAAAGGAGAAGAGATTTGAATCATTCCAAAAATCAAATCTGTAATAATACCCTTTAGCTCTTACATAGCTCATGAGAATGAACCAGTCAAGCAGGAAGATGAGGAAAACAATATTATTGGAAAAAATGGCACCATGTTCCAAGGACGTCTTCCTCCCAGCCCCAGCCCAAGGAGGGTCAGCAAAAGGAGGGAAACTGACTAACCAAGACAGACAGCCACCCCAGCGGGGCGAGCAGGGAAAATGACATGTTGAAAATTGCAAATAAAATGGAAAATGCGAACAGATCTCATTTAGATCTCTGAGGGCGCCCCTCCCTTGTCCTCTGGGTAGGAATTCAGTCCTTCACACAAGAGTTCCTTGTCTTTCTTCTGAGCGGATGGACAATTTACATCACGAAAATACCCTCCCAGCTGGCACTCTCTCTACAAGTGACTGATTGTGAGCAGATGCCTTCATAAGATAAGCATAAACCAACATACCCTTCTCCAGTTTTCATTCACCCACCCTCTCAGCAAAAGAACAGAAGGGCACACTACACACACGGCTCTGGAAACCAAAGCCGGTATTCTTCACATCCCCTCGCATCTCTCACTGGTCTTGCTTTCACATTCCTGATTAAATTCTAAGAGACATGCATTCGTCCTACACTAATGCTACATAATTTTTACTCCTAGATGCATCTATTTATTTTGTAACAATTTCACTTAAAAACTGAGTCATCCCTAGTATAGCCTCAATTCAGAATATCTGAAAATCTGTTTTTACAAGGAATCAAAACTTTCAACTGAAAGTCAATCAAAACTATCACTCTACTTAGTGTTACAGCTTAACACTAACTAAATCAAACACCTTCCCTTTCATACACATTATCATTTTGTAAACTATTTTAAATTACTCTTCGATTGGAGTTTGGCAGATAAACCTTCCCTCCCCTCCCCACATACAGGGAGAAATTTCTGATCATTACCCCCACGGTCCCCAGTTATGCGTGCCAGAGTCAATGGGGCTGCGCTGAGGGCAACGAGGGCACCTGCCAAGTTACTTACATAGCATGTTTCAGGTAGGCTTCCAGTATTTCAAAAATTCTAAGCCCTTTTTATCTGCATTTCTCTCTACATGGAGAGCAAACACTCTGCAGTGATAGCAGAAGGAATATTCTGTAAATCTACCCTTCACCGTATTTCAAACCGACAGCTCGGCACTCACGCCTGCTCTGTGGGAGTATTTCACATGCACCCACAATGGGACTTGTTCTCTCTTTCTATTTACATTCTGGAGAGCAGCCAGAGTCCTTCCTAGTGCTCTTTGATCTGATGCCAGAGACGTGGTATCCCCAAAACCACCTAGATGCAATTCCCTTAGGAGTGCTAAAGCTAAAGTGGAGTATGAAGGAGACAGAAAACATCCCATAAACCCATCCTGTATCACATCACTCTTCGGCTTCAGAATCCCTGCATGTTACCTGATCTACCACAGAACTCCACAGGCATGTTATTACAGAGCAGCCGTACGTCTGAACAATAGTGCTTCGTTTTCTATCTCCAAACCATACACTAGAACTCTCCAATGTAAACTCTACTTTTTTTTTTTTTTTTAAAGACAAGGTCTTGCTATGTATGCAGTTCAGGCTGGCTTTGAACTCACTATGTAGCCCAGGCTGGCCTCCTCCTGCCTCAGCCTCCAGAGTGCTGGGATCAAAGGCATGCACTACCACACCCAGCTGAACTCTACTTCAACTTTGGTGCCTATATCATCTGTATACCATTTCTCACCTCTGAACTATTCTCTAACCATACCCCTTCCAAGCCCTACCTACCTCTTTAGGTTTAGTTCAAGCACCACTGTCTCCTGAACACTTCCAATTTGTACTCTCCTCTCATTTATCTGAATACACAGCACTTACCACACCACACACTTTGCTACTTGAGTTCTCCTTTGTGTAAGGTGCCCTGTGCCACAACAAAAGATTAACTTGTTCAACAGAAAGAAATCTCTATTTTTGGTATCTTCTGCAATAGTACAGTTCAGTGCCAGGTGTGGTGGCACATGTCTATCATCCCAGCACTCAGGAGACTGGAGACTAAGGCAGGAGGACTTCCGTGAGTTCAAGGCCAGCCTGGGCTACACAGTGGGTTCAAGTTCAGACTGAACTGCATAGTGAGACCCTATCTCAAAAACAAAAAACAAACAAAACAAAAATAGTACAGTTCAAGGTTTTCTGACCATTGCACAAAGTAAAAAAGACACTTCAGCCAGGTGTGATGATGCATGTCTATAATCCTAGCATTTGGGAGGATTTCTGAGGCAGAAGGATCCCTACGAGTTTGAGACCAGCCTGGGATACAAAATAAGTTCAAGTCCAGCCTGGATTGCATAGTGAGACCCTGTCTCAAAAAAGAAAAAAAAGAAAAAGATATTTCATATTGGAATCCCCAAGATACATATGCTGTTAAAACTCAAATTTGGCCAAACAAAGCAAAACTACCTAGATGCAATCTGATAGTCATTCCTTTTCCATTTCATCTGTTGAAAATGCTAGTTGCATATCACTAAGTTGATTTCTGAGACATCAGCAGTTGTTACCTCCAATTTTTAAAATGCTGCTCTACAATCCATATGGCACTGTCCTTGCCACAAACTGGAGCTCAGTAAGTACCTGTTCATGGTACCACCACAGACACAGTTCAGACTCCTACAATGAAATGATGTTTTCTAGTTAGTTAGCCATAAAGCCTGGTGATGATGTCTTTTGAGACCTTCTAATGACGTAAAAAACAGGACAACATAAAAAAAGCTTTAGATAAGATAACCTTTAATAAAATCAAAGAAAATACTATTTTTCCTGAAGCCAAACTGAAAAAATTTCATTCACATACACAGCACCCCCAAGGAGGCACGTCTCCAATCCTGCATAAGTAAATCTTTCCAATTAGCTGGTTTTAGCAGCTCTCATCTCCACGCCTCCTTCAGCCATGAGCATGGGATGAGCCCTCATGGTAGTAGCAAGGATTTCCTCTCTGTGGGGTAGATGGACTGGTGCCCAGTGCCTGGGGGTTAAATTTCTACTAAAGACATCGGGATATTTATTAGGAAGTTCAATTCTCCATGTATCATGTTCGTGGGGTTACCTATACTTAATTTTTTGCATATGTTCATTGTTGTGGTAATTATAACACACACACACACACACACACACACACACACACACACACACACGACTACAGGTGTCTGAGGTCCAGGACTCTTGCTCCCTGCTATCCTTCTACTGGCTGAGGTATGACTTTGTTGTTGCCTTTTATGGGAAGAAAAAGGGCTGACTTATAAGCAGTAATGCGATGAGATAGAGGAAACCTTGATGGGTCTAGCTTGTTGTCTGGTTCATTCATTAAATGATTCATTAATAACAAACATATCCTGAAACGCTGTGTACCAGACAGTAGGCTGGGCACCGGATGAAGTAAAAGTAAGTCTCTGCCCTCAAGGAATTTCAATTGAGAGGTGAGGACAGACACAAATAATTAAATACAAAGTGAGATAAGTTCTATACCAGGGAGTAAGGACCAACCAAATGTCTCTTTTCTCATCTGTAAAACAGTTTGCACAGATGAATTTTAATGAACGGTGTACATAGAGCTCCAAAACTCCCAATCCCGCAATCTCACTGACAGGGACATTTCTCAGAATACCTCCTTCACCTGGCCTTTTCAATGTATTCCTTTCTCATAGTAACATTCTAAGGAAATGCTAAAATGCCACAATAACGGATGTGACACAGGTAAATAACATCTGAGATATGAATTATCAGCTGGTTTTCAGTAAAGTTCAGTTTCACAAAGACTAAAGTAACTTCCTGACTCTCCACCATGCTTTTGCCAATAATCTCCACTCAGCAAAATTCTTCATACCCAGCCACAGATAAGCTTGTGCTGAACAATTTGCAAAGGATAACAGAAGTTTCCAATTTAAAGGTTGAACAATAATAACTGAGCACAGGTTCTCCAATAGTTGCTTTCGTCTTTGGACGAGAAAAAGATAACTCCTGGTTTCTGTATTCACAAAAGATCAATCTCCAGGTTCCCAACATTTCAATCCATCCCTAGCCGTGAGGGGTAACACATAATGTTTTAAAATAAGTTCTTCAGATGAAGAAAAAAAATGAATTTTATGCTTTTGTTTCTATTGCTTGGAAAAGTAAATGTCCACATCCCTTTGAAAATTTGCCCAATCTACAAAACAGTGGAACTAAACTGAACTCCCACTACCACTTGGCTCATGCATTCTTCCACAGGTCTGGAACAAAGACCTCATTGACTTCCGCATTAGGCGGATGAGAGTTGCAGCGCAGCCACGCAGCACATTACTTAGGACAGGGATTCCGCCCTGATAGGTCAAGGAGGTCTTCTCTAGGAGTTGCTTCTCTGCTCTCCTTCCCACGGTAGTTTTAAATCTCCCATGTAAAACAGTTGTATGATCTAGCATAAGACAGGTCTGCCTATATATTTAAACCAGACAGAGAACTGTTTTATTTGCCTGCTTATGCTTAGTGTTGTTCCCAATCCTTCTTAGATCTCAACTTAAAAAAAAGACCAAACCACAAATGTATGTCAAGAGTCAAACATTTCCAAGTTCTTAATGTCCAGTGAAAACCTAAAAAGAAAAATATTAGCATGCAAAATGAATACCAAATACGATCTATTTGTGAATGTAAAGAAGGTACTTCTGCCCTAAATTATCTTTCAGAATGGGAGAACTGCCTTATATTCCAGTTCTTACAAAGCTTCCCAATTACTTCATTTGTATGCCACACATTAGATGAGAAATCAAAGGAGTTGTTATGGTTGATACATTGTGTCAACTTGGGGAGTCTAGAGGTTTGGCTGAGTGATTCAGCAGGAAGCCAGGGTGCTTACTTTGTACACATCCTGAGCCTGAGGAAGAGGAGGGCATGGAGATTGTGTGAGAGCTACACACTCCCTGGGTGGGGTAGCCTGTTTACAATGTAAGGGAAGACAAGAGGCTGCTTGCCCACCATTCCTCTCTTTTGCTCTTGTGGGTTTTGCTGTGCTCTGCCGCCATGAACGTTTGCCCTCTGCCATGTGCCACTCTGCCTCAGAAGCAGCCAAGTATGGACTGAAACCTCCTCACATTGTAAGCTAAATAAATCTTTCCACCCTCAGTTTTGGGCGTTGGGTATTTTGTCTCAGCAGCGAGAGAAAGGTAACCAAGACAGTAGTCTAGAATGACCTCAAATAGTACAAGTTTGTGGAAAACTATGTATCGTATATAGTAAAAGGGTGTTTTGTTTTTAAAAGACAAAATAACAATCATTTATAGAACTACCTCCTGGAAGGTACGGATTTAAAAGTAAAACCGCTGAGATTTCTAAATAACAAGCCTCTAAAGAATGTAAGATTGAACTAATAGTAGTAGGAAAAACAAAACACCACTAACCATCATGTGAGTCAGTACAGAAGGCACACCAGTGCAATAAGATTTCCAGTAACGGGTATCCTAAGCAAACTTTTCAACCAGGTGCAGTGGCGCATGCCTGTAATTCCAGCACTTGGGAGGCTGAGACAGGAGGATCGTTGTGAGTTCAAGACCAGCCTGGGCTACAAAGTGAGCTCAAGGCCAGCCTGAACTGTATAGTGAGACCCTGTCTCAAAAAGACAAAAACCAAAAAACAAAAAAGCAAATTTTTAAAAAGTATCAGGACACAACTGCTTCATACAAATGATTATAATACAATCTGGAAACCTATGCTGATGACTTAAAAAAGTGACTTTAATAACCACTGATGTCAAAATGTGTATTAAAACATTGGAAGCAGGGCTTGGCAGTGCCCATCTGTCACCCTGGCGCTCTGAGAGCTGGGGGCATGGCAAGTTTAGGACTGGCCTGGGCTACCCAGCCCACTGAGGTACCTGGATGACAGAAAACACTGTCTCGAAAAGAATTGAAATAAATTGTTCCACAAAATGCAAGAATATAGCCAGGCGTGGTAGCACATGCCTATAATCCCAGCACTTGGGAGGCTG
Source organism: Dinomys branickii (assembly GCA_004027595.1). Lineage (NCBI taxonomy): Eukaryota > Metazoa > Chordata > Mammalia > Rodentia > Dinomyidae > Dinomys > Dinomys branickii. The sequence goes on from PVLD010003088.1 coordinate 141,478, forward strand.
AGGCAGGAGGATCACCACTGAGTTCAAGGCTAGCCTGGGCTACATAATGATTTCAAGGCCGGCCTGGGCTACATAATGAGTTCAAGGCCAACCTGAACTATGTATCAAGACCCTGCCTCCAAAAGCAAAAGGAATATGGAAAACAATTATAGTTTTCATATATGAGATTTAAAACATAAAAGTAAATAAGTATTTTTAAAAGATATCTGATTATTTTATCTACATTCCTAATTTTTTCCCCATACTAGAGACTGAATCTAGGGCCTTCACCCCAGCTACATTCCTACCTTTTTTTTTTTTAATTCTTAAGACAAGATCTTGTTAAGACACTAAGTTGCTCAAACTTGCAAGCCCACTACCTCCACCTCCTGACTGCTGGAACTATAGTCATGCAACACCTCACCTGGCTTATATTCCCCAAATTTTTATACATTCAAGTTAGCTAAAATCTTTTTATAAAAACATTCCAATCTGGGCCAGGGATATAGCTGGCGGCACAAGCACCTGCCCGGCAAGCACAGAGTCCTGACTTCAATGCCTGATACCAAAAAAAAAAATCCAAAGATAAAAGAAATAATCAAAGATTTGGTGTTGCCTTTTATACATAATCATGTGGTAAATGTCATGTTATAATTAAAAAGAAACAAGATGGTAAACCATCTGGGATTCCCTATGTGAGCTGACCAACACTTAACTCTGCAAGACTCACGCTAAACTTCCAGCATCAGGAGGAACCAGCACAGGGACAGCGGCAGACAGGCCAGCTGCTCTTCCCAGTGTGAATCTCACTGTCCCCAAACTGTGGCCATGAGTCATCCAGGACGCCTTGCTTAAGATGCCTCCATTCCTCTCCCATTTCATTTCTACTTTACAACAGAAAAATCAACTTTAAAGGCTGATCAATCCTTCCCATTAATACAATGAAAGAGTATCTATATACAGCAATAGCATAGACTATCCTTGATGGTAAACACACACACACACACACACACACACACACACACACACACACACACAATTTTTTTCTCTACCTGTCTATGTCAGTTCAAAAGTTACTTAACCTTCTTTCTTCTTCCAAGTTTTTCCACCTGCACACATCATTATGAATGGCAAAAATGCTATCAGTATCACACACGGCAGGAAAATGATGCCACCATGTATTACCAAGGCCAGAAGAGTCCTTCCCATGACATCGCTAGCAATATCAATGATGACACTGTCCACAGCAGGGCCCAAGCTGGTGGGCCTGGCAGGAAACACCCTGTGTCCAAAGCCAGAGTCTGCACTTTGACTCCTAGCACTGGCTGTATGTGATTGACACTGATCCTAATTAGCCCCAAATTAAGCCATCTTTAGGGACCCCTGAAGTGACAGAAGTATTTTCATCATCAGTACTAACACAGTGAAAAAGCATCTGTGCAGTGACATTAACATGACTCCTTTGTGATTCTAAAATGTCAGACCCAGTTTCTGGATGAACTGGAGTAATCTGGAGAGTGAAGAATGTTGGGAAGTCCTTAGTCTTCCACTCCCCTTCATTAAGCACCCACTCTGTGCCCAGACTTGTAATCCACACGTGTCATACATCACAGTCCTTGCTCTATCCTGGCCTTCCTGACGTCATGGCCCCTTGCCTCAGTACCCTCATGCAGAGTTCATCAGAGATACATTTCACACACCAGTTTCTGCAAGGTTCTACAGAAGCACTCACACTCTTCCGCCACTGCTGGGAGTGCAAAGTGGTACAGTCACTTTGGAAGAGACCCGGCTACCCTACTCATGTCCACACAAAAGCCCGCGTGTGACGTTTAGAGCAGTTTTACTCGTAATTGCCAAAACTTGGAAGCACCCAATTTGCCCTTCAGTATAAATGGCTAAATGAACTGTGTTCTATCCATACAAGGAAATATCATTCAGCACTATAAAGAAGTGGGCTATCAAACCATGAAAAAATTCAAAGAGCTGGGAGTGGTGGCACAGGCCTGTAGTCCCAGCACTCTAGGAGACTAAGGCATAAGCATCCCAAGTTCAAACCCAGCCTGGGCAATTTAAAGACTGAGCAATACCCTGTCTCAAAATAAAAAATAAAAGAGGCTATGGATGTAGCTCAATGCAAATGTCCTGGGTTAAATCCCTAGTCTCAAAGAAAAAAAAAAAGGTATGGAGGAACCTTAAAGTCATATTACTAGTGAAAGAAATCAATGTAAAAGGACTACATACTGCACAATTTCAACTGTAAGACATTCAGAAGTGACTAAAATGATCAGTCATTGCTGGGAGTTTGGGGAGAAATTAGCATGAACGGAAAAAATAGGACTTTTAGGAAAGTAAAACTACTGTGAATATCATAATTATAATAGGATAGACAGACAGGGATCAGTATAAACTTGTCCGAATCTACAGAATGTACATGAAGAATGAACTTCAACTATGGACTTTGGGCATGAAGTCATTTTTTGTTTTAGTAATTGTAAATTTTATCAAACATACTATCTTAGTTATTTTTCTTGTAGCTAAGACAAAATACCCAACACCCAAAGTTAAAGGAAAGGTTTAGTTAGCTCACAGTTTGTAGAGGTTTCAGTCCATAGTCAGCTGGCTCCAAGGCGGGTTGGCATGGCAGAGAATAGTTTGTTGTTGGCAGGGAAGACAGCAAAAGCAAGCAAGGGACCTTCACAGTGACTTTCTCCCCCCTTTTATCTTATCCAGGCTACTCAGGGTGAGTAGCACTCACACTCTTAATTAAGCCTAGTGCCCTTGAGCCTAGCATTGCATCATGAATCAATTCCAGGGTCACACACTGTAGATGCACCCACCTCTGAAAAAGCCCCACGTATGACCACAGGAGGCTTGGGGGAGGGCATCTAAGTCCTAACACATACCTACCTATGGGGCAAGCTGAGAGTCCAAGAAGCTCGGTATTTTGGGGGTGGTGGAGGATGAGAACAGCGCTTCCAACTCAAATTTGACTGTCAACCCAAAAATGCTCTATCATTTTTAAAAAGAGTATTATTAAGTTTTATTTAAAAGACTTGTTTTAGAAGCCAAGTAAATTTTATTATAGCCTGTCAAAGGTAGATTGCATTCAAAAATACTAAAATCTGAGAACGTTAGTATTGCCAAAATGTCCTAAAGCCAGCTTTTAAGTCTCAATAAGCAAACCTAAAAATAGTGTTACACAAAATCAACTAAAAAATACAGCCTTACTCCCCAGTCTAACAACACAAATGCTCTCTAATACAGTATTAAAATTATCAGCATCAGGCTGATGGTGCAGCTCAGTGGGAGAGTACATGGTTAGGGTGTAGGAGGCCCTGGGTTCAATCCCCAGCACCGAAAAAGCAAACAAAAAACCCCACTAGCATCAAACTGTAATGATGAAGATTTAACTAATTACTGTATCTAAAAAATAAATAAACAGGAAGAAACAAAACCTCCAATCCCCATATGTTTTGACTCAGTTCACTGACCTGTAAGTACAGCTGGGGGTGCTATCAACGGGCTCTGCTCCAATGCCACGGTCTGAAGAGTCAGAGAGGCACTCAGAAGCCTCCGCTTCCAGAGGAGGGGGCAGGGCAAAGCAGTGGAGGGGAAAGCAGGTCACCTCCACCCTCTGTGGCCGACAGGTCCACCCTACTTCATCCGCTTCAGCAGGCGCTGCAGCTAGAGCAAGTACAGCACCTACAGCTCCAAGTTTTACACACGTATATATCACCACTGCCCCGCTCTCTGGAAGCAGATCGTCAAGGGTGATGCACACATCCTAGAAACTGCACCCTGATATTTTAAATATCACTTGATAGCTCTACATCACTTAAACAATTGTAGTACAATTTTTAGTACAATTTTTAAAACCTTTTTTTAAAAAAAATTGTACAGCACTATCATTTCTCAATGAGATATCCTGTCATTTTAAATTGACTGCAGAAATAAAAACCTTTACATTCTTATTTGGCAGAATTCCATAATGAACACTTACACTGCAGGCAAAATCACCTGATCTATAGATTTTCAAAGTCCAAAATTTCATATTTATCAGCACATCAGATGCTCATCAGGCTTTAAAGAAGTGACTTGTGTGAACCAAACACAGCCTAACTGGTTTAGACGCCACAGACCACAGGTAAACTTTTGATGAAAACTGTTTCTGTCAGAATGGCCGGAGCAGGTATCTGCGCGGGGCAGGCCCTCACAGACAAAAGACAAAAGAGTGATCAGAAAGTTGCTCGTCTGCGGAGAACTGAAGCAAGTAAGAGCTGAACATTCTCAGGCAACCATTCTACCAAATAATGGCAAACTGCCCTCCTCTCCTCCAAGGATGGTTTTCTAAAAATACTCAGGCTACTTGTCTAAAATTAGAGCGCTCTCCCTCCCAGAGAGTGTGACAAAGATGAATGTTTTACTTTTCGTTTCTCCTTTTTCACTATTCCTTATATGTCACTCCAGCGCCTGCCATCACAGTTTCTCACATTCATTACATGATCCCCTTAATCTCACAGCGCTGCCTCTACACCACAGCGTAAGAGTCAGTGAGAACTACTCCACCTATTAAAGTTCAGTTTTCTCCCCTGGATCCAGATCTGGGGATCTGAAGAGCCTGTCTCATTAATCTAGCATTTGGACTTACCATTTTTAGTATATGTATTGCCAAAACAAGCACATTTAGTGTATTTTTAAAATTAACATTCTGATGTGAAATACATCTTTCCAGTAAACACCTTACCTCCAGACAGTGAAATCCTTAACTCATCAGGAATAACAAATAGGATAAAATTCCTCTTACAAATAATCTTTCTAAACAAAGACTTTTTCTACTTTCAATCCACATCTAAGATACCAAAGGAGAAAAGTACACTAACATGCACAAGCAGACGTAAGCAGACGAAAACCAAAACACAACATAACGTCCAAGCTGACCAAATTTAAGAGAGAACTTCATTGCCTTCCAACAAGTAAACTCCAAAGAGACGAGAGAGGAAACTGGTACAGCTAATCAACAGAAGCAACCGTAGGGAGCACAAACCTGACGTCCAGGAGAGAGGAAAGGCTTCTTGCAGCCAGCCTGCCTCTGACCATATGCTCCCTGTCCAAAACCACTCAGGGGTTTCCTCCAGGATCGAGATACAGAGAGAAATGTAACAGTTATTCTGCCAGGTACTTCAAAGAAATCTCCACTTTCCCAAGACCTTCAACACACATAGAGGGAGAGAGAGAGAGGGAGGGAGAGACAGAGGCAGAGACATGACAGAACAACTTAGGTTTAAAATTGCTTTCACTCTTCAGATCCTTTCTTCTGCTTTCTCTAAATTGGAAAAATACTGTTCTCCAAACTAGCTCTTAATTATCCCAGTTATCAAAGCAAGCTCATGAAGCACCGTGTTAGCTACAAAGACTATAATGAAAAGGCCATTCACTGGGTAACAAGTAAAGCCAATAGGCCCTTCCTTAACTTGTTGGGCAAAAAGTTAACCTATTTAGGGGGGGGTTAATTATTTAGGACAAGGATCCTGGCATGGTGGCACATACCTGGCACCCTTGGGAGGCTGAAGCAGGAAGATTACTGTGAGTTCAAGATCAGCCTGGCCTACACAGTGAGTTCAAAGCTAGCCTGAACTGTATAGCAAGACTGTCTCAAAAAAAAATTAGGGCAAGGTAGTAGGTGATCAAGAGGGACATACTGATTGTAAGAAAAACATTTTATTTTGCATATACAAAAGGGACTTTCCTATAAAAATTTTTATCCAAGCTTCAATAACTAGTGGTCAAAACTAAAGAGTATATTCACACCATCACCCGACAACTAAGATGGCAGAAAGCCAAGGAAGATAAATGGCAGACTGACTTTCCTCTGGTGCAGTATTAGATGAAATATAGCTCCACTGTCTCTTCCTACAGGTCTGCATTAGTTCCACAGGAGGATATGCCGATCTGTGAAGGCGCTCAGTCATCACTGAGAAGGAAAGAAGAGAGAGGGGAGGGGCGGGAAGAGAGGAAAGGGAAGAGGGGTGGGGAAGGGAGAGGGACGGAGAGAAAGGAGAAAGGACACAGAGAAGGAGAAAATAAATTAACCTCTCCTGCCTTTCCACCCCTAGCTTGGTTCCCCCTTTTCCTAGGCTGCTGGGCCAATGAACAGTCATGGAAGTCATCAGTGGAGCATAGCACAAAGTTTATTCCCTCATGCTTCTCACTTTTTCACAAAAAATTCTACCACAGCACTCCTTGATGGCCTGCTACCAAAAATTTAAAATGTCAAATTTTAACAGGACAAAGTATCTTTCTTCCCTGACAAAGGCCAATGAAAGGAAGTGAAGACATTAATCTAAAGTATCCTGAAAGAGCTCAACAAGGCTTGGAAGCGCACAGCCTTCCAAAGGGTGAATGGATTCCTTGGCACCACTGTGAAGTCATAGTGATAGATTCACTGTTGGGAAAGAGTCGCTAAAGGAAGAAAGTTTCTCTTTATTTGTCACTGTAAGATGGGGGAAAATGAGGTTTCATGATACATTTCTTATGAGAACTGCAGAAACGGCTGCAGAAGGTGGCCAGACAACATAGCATCACACACGAGTCAGTGGGTCCCGTCCGTCCAAGAGCACCAATGGATAAGGAAACTCACTGTTCCAGCTCTAACTCTGCCTCTGTACCCACGGGGCAACTGAGAATCATAACCCCAAACATTTTGAGCACCCAGAACTTGAGGACTTGTTTGAAAGGAAGTAGCCTGAAAAACCTCACAGGATACTACAGCTCTACTCCACCAGACGCTTGTAGCCACTTGCTCCGATCGCACAGTATACAGAATAACAGTGTTCCCAAAATGGACTAGCCCTCCATGGTACAAACTCCCTCTCTCAGGGGAAGGGAAGGTCCAAATCCCTGGTATGCAAAGTGAGTAAGCAAGAGCATCCACTGGGAGCCTGAAGAAGAAAACATTAGAAACATCATTTGTATCTCATTTTACCTCATCCTTCCATGCTTTCTACATTCTGTATTTGTAATATATGTATTTCTATAGAACGTGCACATATTTCAGTACAAATCAGTAAACAGGTATTTTGTGTATGCCAAGAAAAATTTTATTAATAATGTCCTTGCCCAAAAAATTTTTAGAGACCGTAAGGACAGACAGTAACTGAGAATCTGAAATAACAAAGTATTCGCTTCTATAATCCTTTATTTCTCCCTCCAGTGTATCTATAAATGTAATAGCCTACGTTAGGAAATATTTTCCATTAGAAAAGCAGAAATGTTACGGTTAGACAAACTCTGTTTCAGTACAACTTTTTCTAGTTGTTAGTGGGACTGAAGTTGTACCTGAATTCGGGAGGGAATAAGTTTGTAGTCTTTCTGTCTGGTTTTCCTGGTGCTTGAAAGAGGACCCAACCACTGAGCTACATCCCCAGCCCAGGTTTTCTCTGTGCGACTAGATAGAGGTCAGTGTATACACCCCAAACAGATAAACACAAGTTGCAGCTACTTCTACTCAGTTACCTAACAGGTAAAGTTTCACCTTTCATTACTGTAGCGCTAAACAGAAATTTTCCAATATTTTTTTCTGTAGGGCCCAATAAAATTGTGAATTAAAAGCATAAAACTAACAGGCCAGAATTTTTTTTTGCGTGTTTATTTTGAGACAGGGTCTCACTATGTAGCCCGCACTGGCCTCAAACACATGGCAATCCTCCTGCCTCAGTCTCCCAAGTGCTGGAATTATAGGTAAGTGCCACCACACCTGGCTTAGGCCAGAAATTTTTTTTTTTTAAATCTTTTTCTAACTCATAGTGTCCCAGTCCTCCATAATGAAGTGGAGGGAAAAAGCAATCTATGTCCAGCTCTTCTTCAGGTCGGCACTCAGCCTTTTTCATTTATAAGAGCTATAAGTCAGGCCCAGCATTACTGTACAATTATGATCATATAGAAAACGTCCTCTCTTAGTGGGTGGTAAGCCCCACATTACTGTACATTAAACCTTTACAGAACTTCCGGGAAGATGGCGACCGGGTAGGCAGCAGAGAGAGAACCTCCCAGAGGATTACCAACCAAACCATGAAATATAGCAATATGAAGACAGAAATAAGGACTTCCGGGAAGAAGACAACCAGCCGAGAGAGCGAGTGTGGAGGGAAGAACGGCTTCAGCTCCTGAACCCGACAGAGAACGCGCTACTGGGACAAACTGCGCCAAACCGGGCAGCACTCCAGGATCCCGCTCAGAACCCTACCCCCGCAGCCAGCGCTGCACGAACTGGACCAACAGCGAGCGGCCGGCGGGATTTCTGAGTTGGGGAAAATCTCCATCCAGGGAAAAACATCTGAACGGCACTCCTGTCTGCACGATCACAGGGTGAGTTCAGTGCGCGCTCTAACCGGTTTTTCCTGAATCGGGAAGAAGCTCAGCCCAGCAAGAGACATCAAAGCAGCTTTAAGGACTGCAGGATCTCCCGGGTGGGAAGACCTACTTAGGCGCCCCAACGGGTTTTGT